>NDGM011045187.1:0-12689 GCA_002564305.1 Octomys mimax | reverse complement strand
TTTGTCAGAGATGGGTGTTCCACTGCTGTTAGAGAAGCTGTATTTGGAGAAGTCTTTAAAGGATCTTTTCGTACTTGATGCCAGTATCAATATTGTAGGTGCTTGAATTTAGTAAAATCACCCAGTATAGTCCAATAGTCCTTAATAGTAGTGAGTCAGCAGCTTTGGATGAGTTTCAGTGGTTTCTCTTCTAAAGGGGCTTTGGCTGTTTTCTTTCTTCAGAGGAGCTTCCATCCTCTTTAACTTGGACATTGTCTCCTGGTTTCAAATGCAGATCACTCAGCCTTTTGGCACAAATGCAGATTGCTTGACCTTCAGCCTCTAGCACTGGCCCTTGGGCCTTTCAGGCATAGATCCTTCAGCCTCTTATCATGAGTCCTTTGGGCTCCTGATATTGAAGCAGACATCATTTTGGGCTCCAAGCCTCTACTGGACCCTTCAGCTCTCCCATGTGAAGACAGATGTTTTACACTCTTTTACATCTCACTTAGTAGCACTGACTACTACACTTAATTATAAAACAAGAGTCTGGGATGAAGTGTTACTGTGGTTCTGTAAGGTGAGGCTTGGAAAAGTACCTAGTAGATACTGAGCTCTCTGTTTTTCAATATTGTCAGATTCACCTCATCCTTCCTCCCTGAAGATTTCTCTTCCCTTGGCTTTCTTAAGATATTTTTCATTTGGCATCATTTTTTAGAAACTGTGTTAGTTTTCCATTGTACCCTCCTCCTTCCCTCTCATATTCATCTCATGGTTCTGTGCCTTCTGTTTTTGTTTCCCTTGGGTGAAGAACACAGACAGCCTTTATTAGCTGTTATTTACTGTTCACTCATAGTGCCCTTGACTCCATCACCTTTACTGCCCATCTTCTCTATCCTCTCCATGTCTACATTTGGAAGTGCCTACCGGATCCTATGGAGACTAAATGCAAGTGCCTTCCCCTGGGCCCACCCACATCCGCATCATCTCCTATGTCCTGTATGTCATTTATGACCCCACTGTCCATTCAATTTTTCCTCTAGAGGTTTGGTTCATTCATCCTAATTGGCCTCTCCACCTTATGTTTTGCTGCTGTCTAGATGCTTACTGCATTTGCAATCTCATCTCATATGCTGTTTCCTAAAGAAATGATTCAGTTTATTCAGAATATAGTTTGAAGCCTTTATTATTGCTTATCAGCCCATTTTGTGGCTGATTTCTGCTGGGGCTGCTGTGTTATATTACTGATAGCTGAGCATGCAGCTGCATTCTCTAGCTTCCCTGGTAGCTACGTATCACATAAGTCTAGGGATGACAGGGATGTATTGTGTGCCACTCCTTAGGCCTGTCACTACAACCACTGGCTTGGTGTTTATGAGTCTTCCTTGTATGTTTCTGGATGCAGATGAGTAGAACTGGATCATCTAGCTTGGGCCCAGGCTTGGAAATGCACACACATGTGGCGTAGCTTCCTCCAAAGCATCAGCACCATCAGTCCTATCTGCTCCTGGTTGGATCTTTAATATTTTCATTAGGAAGAAAATAGATTCTGTCCTATTAAGCACATTGCTTCTTGGTCTTTCGTATGGCTGACACAGACACGTCTTTAACTAATCAGTGCTCTTTAACTAATCAGTCACACACCTCTCCTTCACTGCAGCGCTAGAGAACTCTCTTTCTGTCCCTCTAGGGCACACGTCTTTACAAATCCTGGACTTTGCATACATTACACTTTCTGTTTGGTGTATATTTTCTCTTATCCTTTGCCTGAAACTCCAGGATACCCTTTAGGTCTTACTGGAATGACAGTTCCTCTGGTAAACCTTCAGAAACTATTTGTTTCCATTACCAACTAGGAGAAGAACCTCAGCTATGCTCCCCAGGGCACGGGGCAAGTCACCAGCCATAGCCCTGACCAACCATTCTTTCAGTTATTTGTTCAATTATCTCCAGGGTTGGTGGTGGCTTCATGAACCCAGGGACTCATTCTTGCTCACAGTTGGTTCCCTATTGCTTTGCGTGAAGTCAGGCACAGACTAGAACCTCAATATATCTTTGTTGTATCAGATTCAATTCAAGCTCAGCATGACCAAAACCCAGTTAATTATCTTCTCTCCTTAGCCCCCAACAGCTTTCTCTACTGTGATTTATGTCTTAATGGTGATTCCATTTCTCCAGTTACTCCAAATAGAAAATTTAGTAACGTCACTCCTTACTACTTCACTTTCCTCACTTCTTACTCTACTTGTATGCTGAATTATTTTTCAGGCTTCTCTGAATTGCTCCCTAAAGCATCTTGGCTTTTGATCAGTACTGCCTTTATCTCTTAGCAGGACAGCTCCAGTAGCTGGCTGCCAGTGACTCTTCCCATGGCTGGCCTTCCTGTGTTCCAATACTCGCTCTCTGAATGAACGTAGCTGACCACACACAACTCCTTAAAACCTTTACAGTTTTATTGAAGATATCTGAAAAAGATTGGCTATGTAATTGTCTGTGTCCATTTTTTATTTTATTTTTTTTGGTACTGGGGATCGAACTCAGGACCTTGCACTTGCCAGGCAGACATTTATGTCACAGTTATCTCCCTAGCTCTGACTCTATTTCTAAACTTGGTCTCAATTTAGATTTCTATAGGCACCTCTTTCTTTGCTGGAGGATAGTAGTTTTTTTAAGTTGAAATGAAAAGGCTTATTAAATGTATAGACTGCTAAGTCTCCACTCTCAGAATACGAATGAGGCTAAGACATCTACAAATCGCAAGAGACGTGAATAATATGACAAACATTGGTTTAAGCAAAATGAATTCCTTGATTTATCACAAATAAATATATCATGTTACTGCACAACAATAGACATCTGCCCTTTCATATTTTTACATCCTGGAATAGTCTTTTTCTTCAGTCAAGGTCAAATATCTCAGACTCTATGGAGTTTTCATTTCTCCCATCTGAATTATATTACTGAGGACCGACCACTGAAACCTGAAATGCCTGGGGTCATGGGTTTGGACTTTTCTTCCTTTTTTTTCTCTTGAAGACACAAAGAGAATCAGAGAAGGGGAGATAGAAATGGAATCTTTTAGGTTCAGTTGGGAGTTTTATTCTGGTAGTGGGGTGTAGGAAACATTGTAGGAGCAAGAGACTCATTTGAAGGTATATGTGAGTTTTGGGAAGAGATGAAAAGAGAAAACAGTAAGGAAGCAACAAAGGTATAAGGAGGCCTGAAGGATGCAGTTCAGCCTTGCAGCTGATTGGGAACGTGGTGTCATCAACAAAAGAGAGACTGGAATTAGGACTAGTGATCAGAATTGGCCTAAAATTAGCCCAAAATTTGAAATAACAATGACCAAAGAATGAGACTACACCAGTGACTTCCAAAGAATGGTTCTTAGCATAGTAAGATCAGTAGCCTCTTTTAACTTGGTATAAATGTAAATCTAGGGCTAGGGAGATAGCTCGGTGGTCTAATCACCTACCCAGTAAGTGCAAGGACCTGGGTTTAATACCTAGCACTGCTTGCCATGCTGGCCCTGTACAAAAAAAAGAAAAAAAACAAGTAAATCTTTCCTTTTTTCCCTCCCAGTACTGGGAATTGAAGCCAGGGTCTTAGTATGTAGCTACACTTCTAGTCCTTTCCACTTATTTTTTTTAAATTCAGAGACAAGAACTCACAAAGTTGTCCAAGTAGGACTGGAACATGTGCCCTTCCTGCCTCTGCTCCCCAAATCCTGAATTACAAGTGTATACTCTCACACTGGCTTATAAATATAAACATACAAACCCTATATCAGATTTATTGCAGTAGAGACAGTGCGGGGACTCAGCAACCTGTATTTTAAGAGGCAATCCAGGTAATGGTGAAGGATGTGGAATTCTGAGCATCACTAGCCAGGCTGAGCCTTCCAAGTGATCAAAGTCAGAGTCATCCTCCCCGTCAGTGCATTCCCAGTGTCTGCGTAAGGTTTGGCATGGAGCAGATACTTAATTAACTCTAGTGAGAATGAAATATAATATTAGCTTCCAATTTTTATACATTATTGTGCTATATATTAAATCATTGCATGAATCTTCACGACAATCCATCTTTTCTTTTCCTCCTAAAAAAGAAAATGTTTAGGGAGACAAAAAGCTTTGTCAAAAGTCACAACTTGTAGAATGGTGAAAAGGACTTGGTGTGACCATCAACCTAGACATTAGAATCTGGGCAATCATTGATTACATCATGGTGTCTGTTTGATGGTGGAAAGAAGTGAAATAATTTGCTTTTGAAAATCTGAATTTATTTTTAAAATAGTAGAATAGAAAACAATTATTATCTTTAAGTCTTAAGGAAGAGAAATGTGCGATGTTTGTAGGTTAAGGAAAACTAGCCAAAACAATAGAAATCACTGGAAACCCATAAGTTTCATAAGAAAGAAGTAATTTCTTTCTTTCTTTCTTTTTTTTTTTTGTACCAAGGATCAAACTCAGGACCTTGCGCATGCCAGGCAGGCACTTATGCCACTGAGCTGTATCCCTGGCCCAAGAAGTAACTTCTAGAACAACATTGGGGCTGCTGTAGTGCAACATGGGATCCATGTTATTACTTAATATTTAGAATGTTTTATATGACCAAACATTATGCTGTATAATAGGAATGCAAACAGGAAGAAGACACAGAGAACTTTTGAGGTGAAAATGACAAAAGGTGATATCAGTTCCATTGTTCACCCTTTGTCTTAATAAAGAACATGTGACACTGTGTGGGGGAGATTGCAGGAAATGAGGAAGAGAACTCACAGATGAAGGAGTCAAAGCGGTTGGAGCAGCCTGGGTGTCACAGGGTGGCCCTACTGACTTCTGAAAAGTGCAACACTGGTATTGTTTCAGTAATGATGACTTTGGAAACCTTCTCCTTTGAAGAAATGTCAGAGTGAATTATGGGCTTCTTTCAACCATGCCCCACAGAAGAAGAGAATAACCTGAGTTGTTTCTGTTCCCCTTAAAGTCCTTGTGGTTTGCAAAAATGAAAAGAAATGGGATTGAGAAAAGAAGAAAAGTTTGACTTAATCCAACAGGACAATCAAATGCATACTCAATAATAACATTTAAAGGAGATGAACAAGTATTATGTTCATCTATCAAGAGGAAAGTTAAAGAAAGTAATGTTTTATAATAGTAACTAAAGTATATTAAGTGAAAATCTAAATGAAAATGACCTGGCTTAATTTGTATAAAAGTCAGTTTTTATTAGAGATCAGAATAATATGACTGTTTTCTTTGAAGTAATTTTTGGGATTATTCTGTAATATATACTTAAAGAATAAACTCAAATGGCACATTAAGAACACAACTAATACTTTTTCTGAAAATTCTGTAAGTTTAGCATTTCCTCATATAAACTTTAATGTTACTTTTTTATCTACTTACTGAGCATGAGATACAAAAATATTGATATCAGGTGGGAATTATACAATGCTGTTTATTAGATGGGACTATTATTAAAATAATGTTCCTATTTAGGCAAACTTAATTCAAACTAGTTTTCATTCTAATTTTGATACTCATGTACTTTTTTAGTCTTTAAAGTAGTACCACAAATAGAAGTTGCAAAATTCAGATTGCACTCATTTATATTAGGCTAACATTTTCTTTAACTTTGATCCTTTTCATTCTTTTTTTCCTTTTTACATTTTTATTCATTTTAATGAGAAAAAAGATAAGACAGCAAAGAAATAGTTTTAAGACAAGCTGGTAGGATGTTTATAGTAATTAATACATTGCATATTGTTGTCTTCATAGTAGCTATTCAGAGGATAAAATGCAGATGTCATATCTTATCTAAACAATATGTGGTTTTTGGATTTGGCTCCATCCATATAGTGTATTACATTTATAGATTTGTGTGTGTTTAACCATCCCTGCATCACTGGTGAAACCTACCTGGTCATGGTGTATGATTGTCTCAATAATTTGCTGTTTCTATTTTCTAGGATTTTATTGAGGACTTTTGAATCTATATGCATGAGGGAGATCGGCCTGTAACTCTCTTTTTTAGTTGTGTCTTTCCCTGGTTTTGGTATCAGTATAATACTTGCCTCCAGGAATGGTTTTGGGAGAATCATTTCTTTTTCAATTTCATTTTCTTTCTTCTTTTTGATGAGATTAGCTAGAGGCCTATCAATTTTATTTAATCTTTCAAAGAATCAGCTTTTTGATTCATTAATTCTTTTTATTGTTTTGTCTTGATTGCATTAATTTCTGCTCTCAATTTCTTTTTCATCTCCTCTTTTATTTAGGCTTTGGGTTTGGTTTGCTCTTCTTTTTCTAGATGCTTGATATGCAGCATTAGTGTATTTATTTGTTACCATTCTGTTTTCCTAATATGTGAGTTCACAGATATAAATTTCCCTCTGAAATCTTCTTTCATTGCATCCCATAACATCCCATAAGTTGTGCTTGAATTGTCATTGAATTGTAGATATTGCTTAATTTCTTGTTTAATTTCATCTGTAAGCCATTGGTTGCTGAAGAGGGTGTTGTTTAATTTCCATGGACTTAAGTATTTTTGTTGTTTCTTTTGTCATTTATTTCTAGTTTCATTGCGCTGTGGTCAGATAATATGCATGGGATAATTTCTGTTTTCTTGCATATACTTAATCATGACCTATGGACTAGTACATGGTCTATTTTAAAGAATGTCCCATGTACAGCGGAAAAAATGTATATTCAGATGTGGCTGGGTGGAACATTCTGTGTATGTCTACTAAGTCCATTTGTTCCAATTTCTGGTTCAGTTCTGTCACTTCTTTGCTAATCTTATGTCTGGTTGACCTATCTTTTAGGGATAAGGGGGTATTAATCTCTCCTATTAAGATTGTGTTATTGGATACTAGATTTTTCATGTCCATTAAGATTTGTCTTATATACTTGGGTGCTTCCATGTTTGGTGCATACATATTCATGACTGTTACCTCTTTCTCTTATAATTTTCCTCTAACCAGCATATAGAGGCCTTCTTTATTGCATTTGATCATTCTTGGTTAGAAGTTCAGACTATCTTTGAACAGCATTTCTACCCCTGCTTTTTTCTAAGGTGCCGGGGCATGTAGTATTATTTGATTCTTTTTATTCTTAAAGTTTTATTTACCTCTGGTAATATGGACAGAAGTACATACATCATGCTCATTTGAACCCAGGAGAAAGCCACTAATGGTTAAGAAATTATGAATAAAAACAGAGATGAAGTCACTTTTATCTCACTAAATTGTAGTTTTGTTTGCTAATAAAATATAAGTACAAACTGTAAAGCCATATTAGTATGCTGAGCTCTAAATGTCTCAAGTAAACAAGTTCTGACATTGCCAGTCCTGCAGATAACCCACTACTATTATGGTCTACTGGACTATATTGGATTATTTTGCTGAATTCACGCACCTACAGTATTTGAATGGCAATGGAATACCCACCTCTGACAAAACTAAACAAAAAAGGGGGATATAAATGAAGGACAATTTTGTAGTGAATATATTTTGTACATATATATATGTGTGTGTATATATATATATATATCTTATATACAAATTAGTTAGGTTAGATATACAGCTACTTTCTCTTAGTTCAATGAGAGGAAAGATTTGTACTAACAGTTTTTAGACAAGCTATCATGTCTGCATGTTGTACTATGAATAACTACTATGAAGATAACAATGTGCAATGTATTAATTATTGTAACTGTCCTACTGACCTGTTTTTTGAAACTGGCTCATTGCTACTTCTTTCTCAATAGAATTAATTTAGAAAAGAAAATATATTTTAATTCAAGAGTGAATCTGAGTAAAAATAAAAATACTTTCACTTTTCAAATACAATATTCTAATTTTAAAAATAGTAATTTGACATTTGCCTCTGGAAAAGAATTCAACGTGCTATCTTTTCTCCCTCCAAATGTCTTCTTGCTCATTTTATTGCTATAGCTGCTGTAGAAATTTCTAGATTTCCATTATTCAATTAATGGCATAATGACATCTACAGTAGGCAAATATAACTGCATCACCACATACTTTCTCATACACGTTAAACCAGAAAGGACTGTTATAAGTACTGCTTATTGTAAACTGCATTACAAGAGATAAAGAAGCAAAGTGATAGTAGTCATGACAACTGAGATAAAAAAATACATGTTGATCATTCCTTTTTCATAAGATTAGGTTGAGAATGTTCCTAAGTAGAAGTTTCCAAGTATATTTTAAAAGTTTAACAAAGCCCGTGTAAATAACAATGTAAGAGAAGTATAATAATAATGCACATGACCTTTGTATGTGTACAGGTTTCTTACATGCTTATTGATGCTATTCTAATTTGAGTTCTGACACCCAACCTGAAGAAGACTCCAAATCCTAATTGACAGATTCACAAATGAGATTTTATTGACTCTATGTAGTTTTCAATTTTAACTTTAACATATCTGTTTTAGGAAATATAGTTTCCTAGGAATCTGTAAACAGCCACAGTGACATGTCCGTTTGAGGCTATCATGAATAATCTTTGAGTGACAGATATTCCTTTCTTGTTATCAAATCTGCTAAGATTTTTATAATCAGAAGCCCACATGCTCTGAAAAAGTCTCTCTGACTTGTCTAATGAGTGACTTCTCAGAAACAAAGTTTGTCTCTACTGTCAAAATCCCTCACCCATGATAATCACTCCTACCAGAATTCCATCAATTTCGGGTACTATTTCCTCCCAGGTCCAACTTTGTAAGGACCCAAAACCAACTCCTGATCCAAGCTGATTGAGATGACACATTATCTCTTTACCACAACAGTTTTGCTTAACGGGAAGTATAGACAATAATATTATTGTAAAATATCACCTCGTCTCTGTACTGTCAAACATTATTTATCCTCAGGTGATAGAATATGAATGAAATTTACTGAGTGCCACTGAAATACATTTGTGTCATCAGCTAAACTTGTGCTATTGTAAAACAAACCACTGCTTTCTCTTAGATATTTTCCCTACTTTGCAAATAAATACATATCTACCCCTTTCATTTGGCTTTCCGCAATAGTACTCAACTGTCCTGGAATCCTGCTCATAAGTTCTCTAATTGGCTTCTTTTACTCAAGAGACCAAGAAATAGGTGGACAGATACAAACTCATCAACTCATACCGCCCCATTGAGTATAGCATTGTGAAGTCTGAGCCAATACAGAAATAGCCATTTTGAAGACAACTGAGAGAAAGAGGGGGAAAAAAGAGGACTTCATCAAATACGACTTATTGCCTTTTCCCACCTGATCCCATTCATATGCCTCTGACTGGTACTGATGGACGGGTAGGGAAGCATGGCTGTAGGCTGCACATTAGTCACTGTAATCACCAGCCTCAGTAATTGACAGAAAAGAGGCTTAGCTCTGGCAATAGGGAGCCAATGAAAACTGCTTCAGTGCTGCAGTTAACCATTTATTCAGAGAGTCAGATGCATTTTCAAAGATGGGAAAATTCCTTCTCTATTAGAAAAAGACTTAAGAGCAGCTGAAAATGATACTTAAAGCAAAGGCCTTAGGTTGCCCAAAGCATCCTTAACAAAAACAAAGAAGAATTTTTGTGATGCATCAGATATAGAAAGAAGAATGGCTGATAAATGATGAGTTGTTTTAAAGAATATCAGGACAATTTCTGGGTTGCTTACAATCACTGTATTGTTCTTGATTTGGGCCTCGTAGCCTATACCCATTTATGCACTGAACTTAGGTAAAGCTTAGACTATTCCAGTGTGTGGATGCCATTTGGTGAGTGATTTTGTCCCAGGCACCTTTGCTAGTAATGTAGTCAGCAACTCCTCCAGGTTGGCAGCACATCCTCCTGTTACTAACAAGCAGAGAGATGCAGGTTTAGAATTAGTTTGCCTCGTGTGGATTTACCTTCTTGCCTGTGTTCCTCAGTCGGAAGGAAAGGGGACTTGGCATAGAGCTCCGCCTGTCTTTACCTAAGACCCTGGTGCATCAGACTTCTTTAGTGAGTTGAAAAGAGAGCTTGCTAAACGTGAAGTGGAGCCAGAAGCGCTCCATCAGAAAACTTCCACGAGTTTCAGCAGAGACATTGAATTGTTTGACAGCCAATAGCAGAATGCAGTCGAGTTTTGGGGAGCAGGAGAGGAGGGTTGGTATTTTCTCAATTACTCAAAGGATACTGTTGAGGGAATCAGCAGCTGAGAACAGTTACTCTGCTGAGCAAGAGTCAGATTCATGGCTCAGAGGACCGGAAGAAAATGAACAGGCATCTTTCCCCCAAAGCTGGAGAAATCCTTTTTAGGAAACTTGACATTTCCTTACAATTTGTGTGAACTTTGTAGCAGTTGTGGGATTAGAGCTGTCTCTCTATTCTAGTGTTTAGCAGCACCCCTGTGAATTAAAATCTTGTAAAACCTAAAAGAGCAGCGTGTGGACATAATAATTACCGTCCCAGAACAGACCAATGAGGCAAGGAGTCTGATACTGTCTCCAATCTGGCCCATGTTGCACACTCCGGAAGACACAACCCCCCATAATACACCTAATTGTGCAACACAGGACTACAGGGGACATTTCTACGAGTCCCTGGCTGGTGATCAGCAGAGTGTGCCCGGAAACATCGAAGTTGAGTGTCCTTGTAATTTTATTCTTGACAATAAACTATGCAAACTCATAGCGATGTGGGTTTTTGCAAACCTCCAACTGTTTAAGTCGAGACGAAACCAAACAAGAATCTCGGTGGAATTGCAGACACTGTTTCAAGTCTGTCTTTCTGTCTCCCTCAAGATTTACTGCCATTTGGTTTCCCTGAGCACTTTCCTGTTTCACTGCTACTGAGAAAAGGAAATACAAGGGTCTCAGCTTGTTTTTTCAACACCATCGCTTGTTTCCCGCAGCGCATCCCACGGCGTGGCCTTTTGCCTGCCCCCGTTTCTATATTCATCACTCCTATTTCTCTTCTTGGGGAAGTTATTCTCCCTTCACAGCTCTTGCAAATTCCATGACACATTTCTGGACTGTTTTGTTGTTGTTTTCTCCTGTTGCTGCTTCATTTGTGAATGGAGTGATAAAAGTAAACACAGGATCAAAGTGTGAACATGAAACAGATTCCAAAAACTGTACCCGAGAATATTAGGCATATTGCGCCATTTTGCTACACTGCTTAATTAATGTAGCCTAATATTAACTTACATATTGCGTGGACATATTTTCATCTTCTACAGCTGCTCCACATGAAATGGTGTTTTTTTTTTCTCTTTATTTTGAGAACTAATGCTTAAGTCTTCGCCTTAAGAGTTTGATAGATTATTTGGAATTCATCATGGATACAGGACTACCAAATATTTCATCAAGTAAAATAAATATACATGTGCACACACAGGTCTGCAATGTATGCTTTGCTTTGTACTTGTCCATAAGAAATTTAATTCATCTTTCAAATTGTTGCTTGGTCTTAGGCTGTCCTATCATCCTTCCCAGAGATTTTCTTCATTTTTCCCTAACTTGCCTTAAATGTCTATTATCAGAGAATATTTATAATTTAATATTCCACGTGTCTTCTGAGTCTTCAATATAGGCAGCTTATTCACTATGCTTGGTCTGCATTCACAGGACTCTTGCTTCATTATTTTATTGATGAAAATACGCTATGTAAAAAAGTCAGTTTTCCCCATCTTTTCAATCTATATTGGAACTTCAAATTTCCCTCTGTTGCCTCCTTTTCTTTAGCAGAGTCTCTTGAAAAATGTACCATAAGTTTGCAATGTTTAAGTAGAAACTTTTCAGATAATTCTTTGTTTTAGTCTTGCTATCACTCTCTGAGAACCCTGAAAGTGTTATGAAAATTGCCATCTGCTCATATTGGACACAGGAGATTCCGGGATACGGTAAAAGATCCTGAACCCCAGAGGTGGAGATACCCAACAGGAGTCCCATTGTTGTCTGTTGTGATCTTGGACTAGCCACTTTATTTCTCCCAGAGTTTCAAACTCAGTAGGTCAAGGGCAGGGACCAAGAATTTTCATCTCTTACAAATTTTGAGGTGACACTGATGTTGTTGATGCAGACCCTTCATGGTAAGCATCATCTCCTTACTGGTTTCCCTTTGCCCTGCAACCTTAGTTTAAGCAACATTTTTAACATATGAATAATACCCTTCCACCTTGTGTCTTTAGGAGAATTAATGATTCATGCTCAGCCAGTATGAATTATATCCCCTTTTTAGATTTTTGGTTGTGTAACATGAATGACAGTGAACCACAAAAGAACACTATCTGCCCCTCAATTCTAGAATCACTTTGGTACCCTCCGGTTCCTTCTGCTCCCATAGTACTGCCAAATGAATTTCCATCTCTACACCTTCTCCTTTTCAGATCACCATGGCCTAGGAGACCACAATTTCCCTAGTTTCCCATAATGAGTGGCCAATATGATACCATCCTCCACTGTTGAGGCAAAGGTTCTTCTCCTCGATGAGAAAGAAGAAAAAGAGAGGTGGTAATGGCATAAATAGGAATAGGACAGGGGGCATTAAGAATAGACATGCTTAATTGACCTTGGAAGGTTAGAGCCAAAATGTTGATTTGAAACTGTCTCATTGCTATTTATTTCTCAATAAAATTATGGAAAACAAAATCCCCTGCAGTACAGAGTTACAGGAAAAATCCTGAGGGGACTTGACTGACCTTATCAGATACAAAAGTTACATTTCTTG
>NDGM011045182.1:0-12894 GCA_002564305.1 Octomys mimax | reverse complement strand
TGTGTGTGTGTGTGTGTGTGTGTGTGTGTGTGTGAAAGAGAGAGAGAGAGAGAGAGAGAGAGATATGCCTGCTACAAAGGTGCAACTGGACTAACCTCCTTCACCCATCAATCTTTGCTTGGTCTTGGATCATTAGGATTTAATATTTTTGAGTCATAATACCTAGTGTGAAGTGAAATCAATCCTGGGAGTGAGCTTTGTCTCTTGAGACCCTTGAGGTGGAGATCTATTTCATTTTTTTATTTGATGTAAGTGAAATACTCTTTACTCACCATAAAGAGTAGACATTGAGTCAATTGAATTTGAAAATTAAATCTCATGCTCATCATTCCAAAGAACTCTAACATGACTCTTGCCTTCCAAGATTTCAATGCTTTAGTGTTCTAAATGATCACCCTCTTCCTTTGCATTCTACATCCTAATCATCAACTGTAAAGTGGGTTTATGGGTTTAGCATCCTCTGGAGTGGACCAGTCCATCAGACAAAGAAATACCTAGAAGATATGAGTATTAGCAGTCATGCCATCTCCTTTCTCCAGCCGGACTCTAAGTTTTTATGTAAAGACCTCTTTTTAGGTTATCTGGGTTGATAAGTGCATAGCATCTGAGAAGCAGAGAAAAAGGTAGATTCTATGGAAAAGATACATGTGGAACTGGCCTGTGAATGACTCTAGAGAATATCGACTCCAATCTCACCTCATTTTATAGCAATGGAGGCCAAGGGAGGATAAATACCTTATCCTAGGTCGTGTAGCCAGATGCTTAATCCTAGTCTTAATGTCACTCATGATAGATTGGATGAACTAGGATTTGGGAGAAGATGTGTTGTTTGAGTGAGGGTCAGAGTGAGCATTGGCACTGCTGGGACAAGCACATTCCCAGGGATTTTTGACCGAATGACATGCAAGAGTGGGAGAGGAGCACCTGGCTGATATTGTGGCAATTGAAGAAAAATTAGGGGCAGCTGGAAATGCCCGGAAGTGCTTAGAACCCACCAAACTCCAGGACACGTAGATCCAATACGGTAGATAGTGCCAGGAGGGGCTGTTGGGGCCATAAAGAGCTTTAGGATTGTTCTGACAGATAGGAAATGAAAGGTCTGTTTAAAAAGACCCAGAGCCCTAGTGTCAGTGCCCCTGGTGTTGTGGCTGTGGCACCACACCCTTTAGGCAGTCTCAAGGAACTTCCTCCTAACTTCTGTCTACTTTGGCATTTTGCACAGTGCTGGGTTATGTGCAGAATGGTCAATAGAAAAAATCAAGTTGGTAGAGCAGTGTAGGGTCACCGTGAGTGCTTACATCCCTGAGCCAGACTCCCCTATCACCACAGCCTGTCTATGTGACCTTGGAGGAGTCATGTAGCCCAGGTTCCTCTTTTACTGAAAGAATAGAAAACCATGTTATCTTCCTAGTTCCTAAGGTTGTAGTGCAATCAAGATGGGCTGATTAATGTCATAAGCAGTTTATTCTTTTAGTAAGTTACTCTGTCCTAGTCACTTTCCTGTCATTGTGACAGACTATACGGCCCCCGTAATGTAAAAGAGGAGAGGTTCATTTTCATTCAGCATTTCAGAAGTCCCTGTCCATGGTTAGCAGCCTCAAGCACAGAGAGTGTGGTGGGATACTCCAAGAGAGGGAGAGAGAGAGAGAGAGAGAGGTGCATTCCCAGGGGCCTGCCTGGTCCCACAGGTCCCACTGCCCAACAGCATGTTCAGCCACGAGCTCATGAACGGGCCAAGCCACTGGTAAGAACCGCATCCCCAGGACTGGATCCCTTTCCACACATGTGGGGTGTGAGGGGCCATTCAAGATCCACACCCTAGCACACTCTAAACCCTAAATTACCAAATACTGAGCCACTGCTCCCCAGAGGAATGCAGGGACAGATTCCCACAGACTTCTGGGTGCAAAACATCTGTCAACGGACCGACCCATAAACTTGTTTTATGTTTTGTTGTTTGTTTAAAAATACTCGATTCAGTCTATTTCGTTGACTCGTTAACTTTGACCTCCTGGCCAACAGCACTACAAATCATGCACAAACAAAGCTTATCTAGCGTATGAGCTAGGATTGGAAACACGGTGAATGTTTAAATTTGAATAATTGATTATGATGCAAGATACATTGCTACCAGTCTCCCTCAAAACACTCCCCTTTGTCCTGAGCACACACACCCCACGTTCCGAAGCAGCTCCGGAAGTCCTCTTTCATGATTCTTTCTGAGATGGGATCAGAAATATGGTGAACAAAGAAAGAAATATGGTGAACGGCTGCTGAGCGCCACTCAACAGAGTGGCAGGCTCGCAAAAGCAGTGTGTAGTGTGCTCATCTGCCTTATTCGCCCAATCTGGCTGCGTGCTACTCCTGGCTCTTCCCCAAACTCAAAAATGACCATGAAAGGTATCTGTTTCGCATCTACTCAGGACACTGAGGCAGCCATAACCACGCAGCTAAAGCTTACAAAAGATGTTTTCCAGAACTGCTTCGGAAAGTGGCAAGAGGCCAGGAATGGGTGGTGCATGCCTGAAGTCCCAGCACTTGGGAGACTGAGGCAGGAGGATTGCTGCAAGTTCAAGGCCCGCCTGAGATGCATAGTGAAATCTTGTCTCAAAAAGAAAAAAAAAAAAATGGCAAGAATGATGAGCCAAATGTGTTCAGGGCCAAGGGAAATATTTTGAGGGGAACTTGTGGCAATGTGTCTTTTACTGTAATACACTTTAGAATTTAAATGCTCGCCATATATTTTAATCACACTGACATGAAGCGTGTCACAGCTTTCTTGCACTTCGGGACACTAGACAGCATTTCAGCACTACACTTGGGGCCACTTTAAGCAGTGAAATTTCCCCCCAGAAAAGCACAGAACGCAAAAGTTACCATAGTAAACAGACCACGAGAAGGACCCTTGTTTGTAGCGTGAGAGCTGAAACGGTAGGGCAGCGTCACCTTGTCTGGCTTCAGCTGGGATGTGCATATTTGTGACTCAAGTGTTTTGCTCCTGTATATGTGTGTGTGTGTGTGTGTGTGTGTGTGTGTGTTTGTGTGTGTGTGGATGAGTGACCATGAAAGTGCCCTAAATATTTATTTTGAGGTTATAAATGAATTTCAACAAGACTTCTAAAATGCAAATTCCTTGAATATTGGGCACCAACCATGCTCAGTGCTTGACAGACAGAAAACATGTATAAAATGTTTCTTCACATTATTCAGAGCTGTGCAGTAGATGGCTCGCAGGGCTCACAGACAACAGCCTCAGTGAGAAAGGGTGGGCCCAGGGGAGATCTCCAGAGGTCGCTTTTGTTCTGTAAGCAGATAGTAGATGGATTGAACTGGCCCCGGGGGCGCTGAACAGGCAGAGAAAGTAGAGGCTCTGGTGAGTGGGGGGATCAAGCCCGGCCCAGGCTTGCCTACCCAGGTGCTCTGCACAGTCATGCCTCACACAGCATTTATGGACATGCAGTGCCAAGCTCTGGGCTCTTGTCCCAGCTACCCAGAATGATCTCTCCTGGAATAGCTGGGCCCCTCTGCAAGATTCAGAGTTATATGGTCCCGCAGTCCTTGTGCACTAGCATGTGGGAAAGGACCTGCCTCCCGTCTGCAGGCTTTCTTAGTGTGAGAAATGGCTTTGTTGCCAATGGACCCTGACAGTTCCTGAAACAGGCCTGATGCATGGATATGTGCATGTGACAGATGTCCTCTATGGGGCAGGTGGAAGAGGGGAAGGAAAAGGAAAAGAAAGAGAAATCAACGGGAGGTGGAGTGGAGAACGGAGGGACGAGAGCGGAAGAGAGGCCCAAGGAGAGCGAATGCGAATGCTCCACGTTAATTAAGTAGGAGGGAGGTAGAGGCTGCCGCTGCTCCTCTGGGTTCTAAGTTCTTTCCTCTATGAATGGAGCCGCTCCTGTTCTCTAGGGCAACACCTGCAGGGGGATCAGCTATGCTCTCTGCTGCCCCCTCAGATCCCTGTCCATCTGCTTCAGCTCAGTGGTGGGGAGCTGGCTGGGTGGCTGTGTAGGGAGGAGGGGTGCGCACCCTGCCCAGGTGTTTCCAGCAGGACCTTTTTAGCTCTGAAGGATTTTGCCCGAGCGATAGCACGGGATGGCTCTCTCACGGGCGTCCTGGGTGCTGATGCTGATGGGTCCTTAACACACTTCTCTCCGATCCTCCTTCAGTTCTGATACATAGGCATGATTGCTGCTGTCACGTCATATAGATGTCACTCAGTGAGGGCATGACATGCTTTCTGGATCTAGTTTTGGGGCCTTGGGAAAAGGCTGGTCAGTTCCTCTTCTTGAGCAGCTGATTTCAGTCCCCACCTCAGCCACTCATTTTGCAGGACTCTCCCATTCTGGAGACACTGGGTACCAGCTGCAGTTGCATCAGAGGCAGTCACCAGACAACTAGGGACAAGTCCTGGTTCTTGAGCCAGTGAAATTGTTCAAATTACCAGTCCACAGGGAGACCTCAAGACCTAGCTGCTCCTGATGCCACTTGCTGGCCATACATGGGATATCTGTCCCCTGCAGGACAAGTGACCCTAAGTGCCATGCCCCCATTCCAGGGTGGCCCTCCATGGTGCCCTTCCCTCTTGCTTGGAGCTGTAAGGAACACGGAGTTCTGCCTTTCCCATCCCAGAGTGTTACTGTGTTGTGTCCTCCCATCAAATGGCATTTCAACCTTGTAAGACAGAGACACATCCCACCCTCTGACACGCCAGCCACTGGAGCCAGTGAGGCCTAAATGGAGTGATCAGGGCAAAGTTGTCAGTTGATAAATGATCCCTGCAGCCTCTGGGCTACAGGAGGGCAAGTGCAATATCTGTTCATGTCACAGTCCTGTCCCCTGCACCCCAGACAACACCTGCTCAGTAAATTCTGGTGTAATTGCGCTGATTCTAGTGAGCAGGTACCACATCCCAGGGGCTTTGTGATATGCACAGACTTTGCCACTGGTAGCGGAGGGGACAATACCATCAGAAGACAAGACAAGCGTGACAGCTGCAGGGAAAGAAGGACCAATCTGTGTCAGCTGTGGACTTCCATGGCCCTGGCTTTGCTGGATCTTGAGATTTAGTCCATAGGTAATTCAGGTCTACGGCTACTTGTCAGCATGACATTGTGACAAATTTTATTGCTCGTTGGTGAGATGACAAAGAAATTATTCAGCTTTCAAAGAGAAAGTTATGGATTTCACCACTTGTGCTGAGATTATACAGCCCTGTTGGAAAGATGCTGGTGGCAGGAGTCAGAAGACATCACTGGATCAGCCCAGGCAAGTCCTGCCTCTTCCTGGGGACAGTTTCTCTATCTCTCTCGTGAGGGGATAAGATCACTCCTGAAGAGAGAAAGTGTGTGAAGGGGCTCAGGGTGGACTCTTGCAGCCAGACACTTGGGTCCAGATTCCAGATGTGCCCTTCCTTGGCTGTGTGGCATTGGCCAGGATTCTCTCTAAGCATCAGTGTCTTAATTGGTGAAATGAACACAAAGAGCATCAACCTCATGGGATTGCGGTGAGCATTCAGTTAGATAGTTGTGTTTGCATTTTGGTCCTGGAACAAAGGAGTTGCTTAATACATGCTAGCTGTATTAACTATAATAAATATGATTTTAAATAGGGTGAAAAAGGCCCAAGAGAACAGGAGATAGTCTCAAAGTACCACCGAACCAAACACTTATTAGTTACTGTGTTAGTGTCATATAGTCACTATAACACATGGCCACAAATTTGATGGCCCAACATTTATTCTCTTAACCCTTTTGGAAGCCATAAATCAGTTCCAAAATGAAGGTGACAGTAGGATCATCTTGCTTTAGAAGGTCTAGGGCACAATCTGTTCCTTGTTTTCTTGCAGCTCCTGGTTGCTACTGGTCTTCCCCCACTTTGTGCTGTCCCTTGGTCTCCTTCTTATAAGGACACAGGCGATGACACTTAGGGCCCACCCTGATAGTCTCTACTTCCCTCCATAGAGAATAACGTTTACAAAGGGCCAGACAAATAGCTCAGTGGATTAAAGTGTCTGCAAGCAGGCGCAGGGGCTGGGGGTTCAACCCACCCGTGGGGTGTGCTGAGACTGGGTGTGTTGGCGCGCACCTGTAATCCCAGCTCATGGGAGGCTGTAAACAGGAGAATCACTACCAGTCTGATCTAGTGGTGAGACCCTGAACACTCTGTAGACCCTTCCCTAAAAGAGAGAGACAGAGAGAGAGAGACAGAGAGAGAATAACATTTACAGGTTTCAGAGATTAGATGACATCTTGAGGGCCCCTTATTAGTTTGCTACAATTACTAAGAGGAAATCAGTAACTACAGAGGAGGTGCCTGGAGGATATCGCCATGGGATCAAAACTAACACAGGGACAAAGGAACACCATGTTCCCCGCATGTGGGGCACTCAGAGGGACATGCATTATTCTGTGAAACCTTCTCTTGAATATAATCGCAGTACAATCATCACAGACCAATCCAAGCAGGACCGTGTATCTGAATGCCAAGGTCAGGAAATACACGGGAGCATTGGGGGACATGGGGTGAGTGTGGGGCTGAGAGGGCAGCTGCATACAAGAGGGATCCCGGCCAGAGTCACTTGTTTTTATCAAAAGTCTTTGTTGAAATAATCAGCAGGATTTGAGTAAGGTCTGTAGATTAGATAATAGAATTGTATTGAGTTTAATTTCCTGATTTGCTGTGCTGTGTTAAGAGAAGACCCTTGTTTTTAGGAAACACACACAGAAATATTTAGGTCGAAATATTTTCAGGTCTGAAAAGTTGCTCTTAATTGCTACCTCTCTCTTTCCCTCTTGATATCTATTTTTATTTTATTTTTTTATTTTTGGCAGAACCGGGGATTGAATTCAGGGCCTTGCACTTGCCAGGCAAGCACTTATTCTACTGAGCCATCTCCCCAGCCACGATATCTATTTATTAATATCTCCATATGCATGGTGATTTGCAGAATACAGTGAATATTTAAAGTAAGAAAAGAACCATTACACTGAAAGACACATGGCCAATAGCGCCCCTCAGAAGGACTCCCCTAACTTCACGCATTTCGATTTCAGTATTCTTGCCACTTTTTGGACCTGGTAGTTCTCTGCCTTGAGTTGAGAGTCTTTAGTTGTGCTTAGAGGGTGCTTTGTTGTCCTGAACGGATTCACACTGTTTATCTTTGGTGGTCATTTTGACTTTGAAGAAGAGGCAGGAGTTGCACTGGGCCAGATCTGGTAAATAAGGTGGAGGACGTCATGCTTGCTTCCGTGAGTCTGCCTTTCTCTCTGCATGGCACTCAGCAGTGGTGTTCACCATTTTTTTTTTGCTGTTGTTGTCGGCACTGGCTCAGTCCGCCCTGGGGGTGGGGCTGGCGCAGCACGTGGTGCCAGGGATTGATCCGAGGTCCCTGTGCTTGCCTAAGCTTGTCTAAGTAGGTGCTTTAGACTCCTGAGTGCGACCGGGGAGATAGCTCAGTAGAATAAGGGCTTGCCTGGCAAGCGCAGGGTCCTGCGTTCAATCCCTGGTACCTCAAGGAAAAAAAAAAAAGACTCCTGAGCTATCTTGCCAGTCCTTCACCATTTTTTTTTTTAAACCGGGGATTGAACTCAGGCCCTTGTGCTTGCCAGGGAAGCACTTATGCCACTGATCCATCTCCCTGGCCCCCTCATCAGTTTTTAACACACCTGGTAAAGATAGTCACGAAAAAGAACTTCCAGAACTGCTTCAGAAAGTGGCGAGCATGATGGGATAAGAATGTTTAAAGTGAGGAGGGTTTTCTTTAAGTGGTAGTAAAGTTTTATTAAAGACGGAACAGGAAACAGGCTGTGAAGAGTGAATTTGGGCCAAGTCAAAGTAGAAAGAGAAGTACACCCTGCAGCGTACTTCTGGGCGGCCAGCACGCAAGAGACAGCACAGTGGCAAAAACTCGGTGTGCTTTCTGCGTCATCTTCTCCTTAGGCTGACTTCAGGGGAAGGCCACTCCGTGGAAAACTGGCCTGAGCTGTTCAGAGAAGCTCATGTGTAGGGCTTTGGCAACCGTACCGCACACATGTCCTGGGATCTTGTCGCACATCCTTTTCCAGCCAGTTTTGGGCCCTTCCTATCTTCCAGTCTCATCCCTCCACCTCTACAGAGACACAAATCCCCACCATCCTTTAGGTGGTATTGAGGGCATGGGAGTCCCTGTCTTCTGTAGCTTCTTCCAGCTGGAAGGGGCTGCAGATTGTGCCTACCAGGGATCAGGTGCTCTCCATCTACCTTGGGGAGTTCTGCCTCACTGGCTGGGCTGAAGAGAAAAACTGTCAGGAGAAAAAAAAAACAAAATGAGTAACTGTTTAGCTGCCTGTTTGATGGGAGAAGGAACCTTTACTATGAGTCCAAATATGAGGAGCAGGTCAGACTCCCACACTCCCTGTGGAGGAGAATGGGTGTCAGAGAGGAGTGTCAGATAAATTACGGATGGCCTGAGAGCCATGGCCTTAGCAAGGCCCTGCTTACTTACTTACCCGTGGCAGTGTTGGAGTCCTGCTGTTTGAAGAGAAGCGTCAAGTCTTCCAGAGGCTCGCAGGAGTAGCTTTTTCCTTTGGGATGTCTTTTTCTTCATCAAATGGAACTGCTTTTATTCTCGAAAGATGAATTCAGGTATCTGTTGCTGCCACCTTCACCGCAGTGGGTGTGGCAAGGATTGCTGAAAAGGGGCCCTTCCATTTTGGTTTTAATGGGTTGCGGGACTCCCTTCTTTCCAAGCTTTTATGGGTGCTTGGTCTCCAGAGTGGACCCTATGTGGGCGCTGGCAGGACTCTGTTCCCATACATTTGAATAGTCTGTTTTTGTGAGGAAGTTAATGGCAAAGTGTCTTTTACCATAATAAAAAATTTAGAATTTAAATATTTATTGCCCATTTTGATCACATCTCTTGTATCTCTGAAACAATTTCAAGTGCTTTTGTACATAGGATATATATTACAAAATTATATGCATCTGAGTAGTTCCCCACCCCCACATCCTAGTCCTAGAACTTGTGAATACATTACGTTGCAAGGAAAAAGGACCTGGCTGGTGTGGTTAATGATCTTAGATGTGGACATTGCCCTGGGCTATCTGGGTGGTCATTGTCACAAGGGTCCTGATGGGGGGGAGAGGGAAGCAGGGCACCAGGTCCTAGAAAGAAGGGATTGGTGATGACAGAAGCCAAGAGAGATGGCTGTGGCACCAAGGAAGAGACCAGGAGACAAAGACTGCAGGTGGCCTTGAGAAACTGGAAAAGGCCAGCCATAAATCCCCTTTAGAGCATGAAGAAGGGACCAAAGCTGCAGTCACCAATGCATGGAAGGCCAATTTTATAATTCTGACCTCTAGCACTATAATAGGACATTATAAGCCATGGTATTGGTGGTAATTTATTACAACAGCCATAGGAAACAAATATTCTGCCTATTAACATATTTATTCATGCTTGTGTATGTATATTTAGGCAGAGAGAATAAAGTTAGGGTGATAAAATATTAACATTTGGGAAATCTGAGTAGAAGAATCTTGGGGGAGTTTTATGTACTATCTTTTTTATAATTGCTTTTTTAATATATTGTTTATAATTGCTTTGTAAGTCTGCCATTATCTCAAAATAAATTTAAAACAGCAATAAGATAGTCAAAGAGGACCTAGATTCACCATCATGACTGGACATTCCCTTGGTCAAAATTTTCGCTTCCCAAATCTTATCTTATTCCTGGAGCTGAACCAGCAGTTCTCTGTTCCCCAGTTTGTTCCTCACAATCCAAAGTAGGCATCGTTATCCCATTTTAGAGTTGAAGGACTCGGAGCTTAAGGAACGTGCTGGGATTCACTGGCTAGTGGGTGGCAGATCCAGGCTTCCTGCTGGTACCCTGTTGGCCCTGTCCTTCCTGGTGACTATGTGGTCAGGGGCTGGGGAGCCAGAATAGGTTAGAGGAATGATTCTTCAAGCGTGGTCCTTGGGGTGGCAGCAGCAGCCTCAATGCTGCCCGGCAGCTGGTTATAAAGGGGCCTTTGGAAGCATCGCCTGACCTCTGACAGGGATGACCTGCAAGTGCGATCAGCCCCTGTGTGGCAGCAAACCTGGTGGGCCATTCCGATAATCACTCTTGTTCAAGACCCCCTGCTTTTTAGATGGCTGGTGCTTGGTGCCTGATGGCAACCATCAACTCTGTTTGTCATCCTCTGCATTATTTATGAGCATTCATTAATATGCAAATGTATGCCAGTTGATTGGCTTGCCTGGCATGGTTCCATGCATCTCATAAATCAGCTGCTGCTGTGCTTCCTTGTTTAGTAATTCTCCAACTGTGGGCAGCTCTGTAGCTGTGAGGGGATCCATAAATCCTCCACTCAGAGGGCAATGAACCAGGTTGGCTCCCATATGCCTGGTATTTCTGCTGCATCCATGTTCTCCCTAGGCCTGTGGAATTGCTAAGGGGTCCACAAAACCTTGGGCTCTGGACCAAGGATTGGATTCCAATCAGGTGGAATTGAGTTTGCATTTCAAGTTTGCCAATCGCTGGCAGTGTCACTAAAGCCTCCAAGCCCATTTTCCCCACCATGGGATGGAGGTAGGAGAACTCTGGGGGTTTGTGGATGAGTGTGTGGTTCTTAATTTTTCTGCCTTTGCCTCTGATGACTTCAGTGACCTGCCCAAGTTCAGACCGCTCTATTGTGGTGGAACTGGGCTAGAAGCCAGGTGTCCTCAGTCCTCATCCAGCTGCCCGGATTCCTGGTCTGTCCTTCACCTACCTGGAGGCTGGCGTTACAAACACTGCCAATTCCTTCACTCTCGGCTGCTTCTGACTACTGGGGAGAGGGATTGCTTTTAGGGGTCTGCACAGGTGGCCCCTAGTTGGCCCTCATTGCAGCCTTCAGGGTAGGCTAGAGGGAGACAAAACTAGCTGATGAAGGAGGCTGCTGCTCCTGCCTTAAAACACCACTCACAGTCATGTACTGTGCTTTGTCCTCAGTTTGTCCTGAAGCCATCAGGTTGGAGGGGGCAGTCAAGCTGCCCTACTTTTCCACCAGGGAGATATTTCCAGTGAGCTAGTGGTTCCTTGGGAAAATTGCTCGCCCTCTCAGAGACTCAGCTTCCTTGTCTGTCACACGTCACTCATCGCAGTGCATACCACATGAGTGACTGTTGGCGCTGACTGGGACAGTCTTTGGCACAGTGTCCAGCATCCAAGTGCCCACCCAGAGGCAGTCACATGCAGCCTGAGGGTGGGCTCTGATTCCTCTCAGGGCTTTCCAAAGGGCCCAGTGGAATTGTTGGAAAGGAGTTGGAACTGCATGAGCAAGTGAGCTTCTTCCTCCCAGAAACCTTGGTTTTCCTCTTAAGACCTTTTCCCTGATTGAGTCAGGCCTGCCCAGACAAGGCAGGTTAATTCCCTTCAGCCAACATCAACCGATCAGCAACCATCCTGGCATCTATGAGATTTCTCACAGTGATGAGCCCTGCTTGGGACACCTGAACCCCGGAACCAGGCATAGGGCAGAAGCTATCTTGGCTTAGCCGGAAGTGCTCAGAATAGAATCATTCCTTAAAAACAAATTGCAGGGATGGCTTCCACCTAAGATTTACTCTGGATCAAGAAGAAAACAAGAGCTGTGCCATTAAATGAAAATAGAAATTGTCCCCGAAGTCCCCCTATTTAGTATATGAATTAAAACCAAGAAAGATGAAAATAGAAGATATTCTCACGGTACCACCTAGATCCCCGAGTAATGAGGGACAATAGCCCAGCAAAGGTGATGCATAAAGCTACCCATTGATCACACAGAGTAATGAGAAATCAAATGACAGTGAGTCGCAGGAGAGTGGCATTTACTCTTTACCCCCTCCTGCAACCCTTCTGGTTCGCCAAGGAGGTCTCCATCGGTGTCACCATGGCATTAACATTTTATCGGAGCTCACTCACTCGTGGTCCTTTACAACAAGAAGCAAACAGACCTGAGGTCAGAGCGCCTCATACCCTGAGCACACAGGCTGGAGGTCGTCAAGGCCACATTGATGTCACCGAGAGCTTTCCTTGGAGGTCACCTTTTGCTGATGATGTTTGCGTGCTTCATTGGCAGCAGGGCTAGGAAGTTAATTTAAAAATAAGGACATTGTGGACAGCAGGAAAATAAGAACCAGAAGTCATCGGAACACTGAAAATATTGAGCAAATAAGTTTAAGAAAGAAAAATGTATAATATTTTAGCCATATGTTCTGGTTTAATTTTTACCATCAGTGTCAAAGTGAACTCTGTAAGTAATGGTATCAGGGTATTTGAGGGAAGAAACCTTAGGATGTTTTCGCTGTGCATCTCAGTGAGGACCACCTCTTGCCCACTAGATGATCCTGGCTTGCATTCCAAACCTTAGCCGGTAAAGTCCTTGTAGTGGTTGATACATTGTGTCGACTTGGCTGGATGACTCCTTTCCGGCAGGTGGGGGTCCCGCCCTGGGGCACAATTGGTTCAGCCCCCAGAGTGACTCAGCAGAAAGAGACCATATAAGGGGGCTGAGGAAGTAGTGGATGTTCCATTTCACTGGAGGAACTTGAATCTTCGCATTTGGCTTGGACTTCACTGTCTGGCCTCATCGCCTGGCCTGGCTTGCAGCGCAGACTCTTTAGCCTCAGGCTTGGATCCTTCTCCTTTTGTTGCAGACTTCAGTCTTCCATTGCAGACCCATTAGCTGGCGGATAGAGACTTGCGTGGAGCACAGCATTGAGCTTCAGACCTTGGGACTGAACTCCTCAGTCTAGGGAGTGCAGACGCCCTCTGTACACTCCCCCATCTGACTCCGCAGCTGACCGTAGTGAGCCAATCTTGTAACTCCTTATACATTGTATATCTTGTGTTAATACCTGTTCCTTATATTATATCTGTTCCTCTAAGT
>NDGM011045177.1:0-11464 GCA_002564305.1 Octomys mimax | reverse complement strand
ACCTTCTCTGATTGGCCCTGTGGTTCCACAGCAGAAAGGGGCAGAGGACCAAGGGGGCTGGGAGCCCAGGCCCAGAAGGGATGGGGGCGTTGAGGGATTCTTTGTGGGCCAGAGGAGGGGAGCCAGAGGCCTGGGCTTTGGTTTCTGAGTCAGTCCTGGTTTCAAACTCAAGTCCCGACACTTATGATCTGACCAGTTCACTTCACCTCAGTTTCGCTGTCTGTGAAAATATAAACCATAATAGTTCTCATCTGAGAGACATGGAGAGCGTGAGGCGAAAGCACGTCAGCCCCGCACCTGGCCGGCGGCTTCTCAGCGTTTGTTCCCTTCCCTCCGTCCTTCCCTTGCTGATTGAGTCACCCAAGCCTGCTTTGGGTTTTGGCATTTTCATAGATTTCTACAGCTGAGAAATCCAAAAATAACCTTGAATTATGAAGAGTTTAGTGGGAGGCTCGCTGGCAGGCGCTTTTGTGTAAATAGCAGAAGTGAAAAGGAAGAAAAAAAAAAAAAAGCAATTTCATTTCTAGTGTTTGAAACAAAGCCCCCTCCCCCAGGGCTGACGGGGTGGAGAAGGAGAGGAGGGGAGGTTGGGTATTTTTCTTTGTTGTTTTTGTTTTTGTTCTGTGATGATGTGGGGGACTCTCCAGGGATATCATGTGGCACAGGGCAGGGCAGAAGGGGATGACGGGGTGACGAAGGCAGGGCCCAGAGGGAAATTTCACCCTGGCTGTGACTTGATAGGGCAGAAGTAGGGGCAGAGAGAGAGAGGGTTGAGCAGGGCCGTCCAACCTTTCTTACTTCACACTCTCAAGCACCACGGGGCAGGTTCCTCAATTCCTCTTTCAATGAGTTTCTAAAGAAAGGTCATCTTCGGGGACTGCCTGATTCCTGAAATGCTAGCGAGTGGAGGCGGGCTGCGAGGGCGTGTGTGGGGGCCTGTCGCCAGCGTCATGGGTTGTTATTATTTTTAACAGACCGCCTCCCCTACTTCCCCACCTCATATTTACTGGTCCTCCCATCTGTGTGTCTCCCCTCGTGGCTGGGGCCCAGTACCCAACACTCTCTGAGGCAGGATGATATGGCAGAGGGGCCTGGCAGGGGACGGCAGGCTCACCTCACAGAGGACAGGAAGCACAGAGAGTCGAGGGAGGAGGCAGGAGGGAAAATAAGCCTTTCCAGGTCAGTCCATAGCGACCTTCCGCACTTCTAAAGACGACCATAGCTCATAGCTATGAGCCCCAGAGTCCGGTTTCCCGCAGGCCCCATGGGTGATGGAGTGAGTCCTCAGGGGAGATCCGCAGAGAAGGGCAACACTATGCTTTCTTGATGAGCTCAGCGAGATGCAGGCAGTGACTCTCCCCAGGGATCAGGACTGGAGGTGGCTGCTTCCTTCTTTAATGATGCTGGCCTTGGCCATGCTCATTATGGGGGGACAAGGCGGGCTCAGGACTGGCGACCCGGGGAAGCCAGGCCACCCTGGCTTCTGCCCCGTGATACCCAACTCATCAGCGAACACACAGCCTGCTCCGTGTGTGCCTTGGCCTGGCAGCCACTGAAAAGTACCCATGGGGTTGCCCACAGCCATTATAGATACCCCGGGGGTCAGTAAGTTGAGCTGCGATAAGAAGCTGCTGGATAAATCGAGGAACTTTAAAAAAAAAAAAGGTAGCTAAAGTAAGCATGATACTGATGTAGGTTTAGACAGATAGATCACATTTTCTGTACATCTTACCATATCGTATAGCAAACCGTACCATTATGAGGGATGATAAATGACCATTGGTTTACCAAATAATCAAAGTGACAAAAAGCTAATCATGGGGGCTGAGGAGATAGCTTGGTAGTCTAAGCACCTGCCTGGTAGGTGCCAGGACCTGGGTTCGGTCCCTGGTACTGCATGCCGTGCTGGCCCCAAACCCGGGTGTGGTGGCACACGTCCTGGGCAGGCTGAGATGGGAGGATCACTATGAGGTGGAGTTGTGTAGTGAGACCCTGTGTCAACTAAATAAATAAAGCTAATAACAAGATAGGAAACCCAGTGTGATACCGACGTTGGTGGAGGCTCTCCCCGTGGGAAGATGTTTGGGGAGATAAACACCTAAATGTTTGAACCCTGTGACTTGGGGTCATGGAATTTTAGGGGAGTCTTCCTTTAATTTTTCTGGATTTTCTTAACGTTCTGCAGTGATCACACCTGAACACAGAAAAGCATCTGTAAGTGTGCTGAGTCGATTCTCTAGATAAAGCACTTGGCCTTTAAATTTTGAACACTAGAGACCAGGTCAATTTGTAGGGTGCCATTATTGGAAAAGCTGTCAAAGAACCTTCAGGTGAGAGTTCTGGAATCTGGCTCACTTTCAAATCACCTTAGAGTCACTGGAGAGCTCCGCAGCGCCATCCCAGAGCCACCAATCAGCCTCCCCCGGGGTGGCCCTCTGCATCCAGGGACGTTCCAGAGTGACCCAGGTGGTGTGCCTACACAGCCAAGTTTGAGAACCACTGCTTTGGAGCTGCACTGTCCAGCGCAATAGCCACTCAAGTTTCGCTGAAATTAAGCACAGTTGTGTGAAAAAGTCAGCTCTGCTGTTGCGCTCACCATAGCAGCCGCAGTATGTTGGCCGGTGCTGCCATGCTGGACAGAGTAGGCAGAGATCCATCCTTGCAGAGACCCGGAAGGGTCCTGGAGCTGTCAAGCTGTGAGGCTAAGCTGCTGTTCCTGACTGCCCGGGCGGGCGGGGCTGGTGGGGGCAGCTATCAGAAGAGCCCCTGGGCGCCTGGAAAGTCTTTTCTGCTTTCTGCTGTCTGCCCTGTCCTCCTCCTTGAGCTCGAGGTGTGTGTGTGTGTGTGTGTGTGTGTATGTGTGTGTGTGTTGTTTACGTTGCCTGGTTATTTTCAACGGCTCCGCAGGCCCAGGTCCTCCTGCCTGGGCAGCGCAGCCAGGCCCCGCGAGCTGTTTGCGTGGGATTCGAGGCTCAGCGCGCAGCGGGCTGGGCCAAGTGTTTTCCACGCTGCTGTGAAGCTAAGTGAGGAGCACAATAACAAAAAGCCACTTCAAAACGTCAGCCAAAGACACAGCGGAGAGAGCAGAGGTTTCGGTGTGCTCTGGGTCCACGCCCCCAAAGCCCTGAGGAGAGGAGGGGAGAACAAAAACAAGCCTGGAGGGAGCCTGTGCCTGTCTGCGCTTGGTTGGGGCCTGTCCCTGCAGTTCCGAGAGGAGAGAGGAGCCGGGAGCCAGCTGTGGGGGCGCAGAAACTCGCCTGCCTTCTGAGAATTGTGGGGTCTGGTGTAGGGACAGTCCCCAGGTGCTCAGTGTCTCTGGGAAGATGACACGTGCCGTTCTGCGGGGGTGGGGGCAGAGGGGGCCGCAGGGGGGGGAGGCGGGGGAGGGACGGGGGGAGCGCTCCCAGCCTGCGGCAGCGGCGGCGCAGGGTCGGGATCACACTGGGACTCAGGCTGGTGCCGCGCTGGTGCCGGCTGTTCTGGAAGGCCAGATCTCCATGAATGTCACCCATCAGGGGATCCAAAGACAGAAAGAAGTGTAGCTACGTTCACACATCTCTTTCGGGCCCCAAAGCCCAAGATACAACCAGGAAGAATTTGATCCAGAGCGGAAAGCCCAGTGTCCCCCACGCCCCCGCCCTGACTCTCGGCCCTCTGTCGAGTGGTGAAGTACAGTGAACGCAGCCTCAGAGAGGAGACCTGGGCTCAGGCCCGTGCGTAGGCACTGGCTGCCGTGTGTAGGCAGTCACTTTCGCCTTGACTTGTAAATTGCCTAGAAGGATTGAGAAAGCTCTCAACCTGAGCTGCACACTGAGAGCACCGTTTAAATAAAGACCATTCTTGAAACTGTCTCATTGCTATTTGTTTCTCAATAAAATTATGGAAAAAAATTTAAAAAAACCAAAAACAAAGACCATCCTACATGCTCTGGGAAGCTGCTTGGGCAGGCCGGATTTGGAAGCTCTTCCAGGGGTCCCTCTGGGCAGCGGAGATTGAGAATAGCTGTCAGCCCCGCACTTCTGGAATCCGGGAACGTGCTAAGATTCGGATTCCAACCCCGTGGGCCTGGCCCAGGGTCTGTGATTCCAGTGGGCACACAGATGTGGCCCATGGACTGCATCTTGGATGGATCTGAGTTGCTTCAGTGTCCCCATGGCTCACATTAGCAAGCTGGATGCCAAGATTTGTCTGCTTTCAGTCTATGGTTCTGCCCACTGCATTGTCCTTGTAGGTTTGATCTTTCCCTCCCTTTCTCTCAGGAATTGTTTAAATTCTGAATCTGTCTGGGGATAGGAACCAAGCCAGGATCTGTCTGTTTGCAAAGAGAAAGCCAGGCCACAAGGCAAGCACACGGTGGGCAGAGCGGCTTGTCACAGAGGATGGCAGGGATCCAAGCGGCTGGCAGTGGGGGCAAGCGCCGGTCCAGGGTGGGATAGCACTGGTCTCACCTGCCCTCAGCACATTGTGCGGGCAAGGGCGGTGCCAGCCCAGTGCATCTGGAGCTCGTTGCAGTTTAGAGTCAGTCCCCTGCAGGGCCACAGCAGGCTGGGTGGAGTGCTGGACTTGAAGAGAGGCCTTCACATTGACCAGGGCTGTGTTTGAGCCACACCCCCTGGGAGAACCAACCGGACCTTTGGGTACCATGTTGTCAAGGCTAGTGGGCTTTGCAGGGTCACTCAAGTGGAAGCAACCTGACCAGAGCAAGACAGGTGGCAACGGCTTTTACCCTGTGAGAGCTGAAGTTTGCCTGTCCCTGTTATGTAGCAACCATGACTTGCTTACTTATGTGGGAGGGGCAGGCGGCACCTTAGTTCTAAGACTGGGCCATGCGGGTCTAGACCCAGCTCCACCCTTCCAGCCCCCTCAGAGCCTCATCTTTTTTATCTGTCAAATGGGTCTAGCAATAACCTCACACCCAGGGACTCTCTGTGAGGAGTAAGAGGCCCAGGCATGCGTGCGGAGGGGCGAGTGCCTCTAGCCCTTACCGTTCCCACTTCTCTGAGGACTGCCTCACCTGTGAACCGGAGGAGTGCATAACCCTAGGGGTTGTCATGACAACCAAGTAAGAGACCGCACATGAAAACGCTTCGTAGACTCTTCAGGTTGGGTGTGAAGTGTAACTGCGAGAGCACACGACTGGAAGGGGGTGGCGCTGGCTGGCTGAAGCACACCCTCCCTCTGTGCACGTGCACACCCCTGCAGCACAAGGGAACACACGTACCCACGTGAGTGTACATGTGTGTGGACACGCCCACGCACACACATGCATGCTTGCATGCACACAGGGACATGCCTGTGCACACATGCCCATAAACATGCATATCCAGGTGCATGCAGACACCGCCAGCGCGAGGACCTGTGCCCACGTCAGGAAGCCTCTGAGTGGCCTGACTCCTACTGGGCCCCAGGGGAGTCCTTCATCCTGATTTCAGCAGCCTCCTGAGAGCCTTCCCTGCCGTCATGGCTGACAGAGCAGAGCAGAGGAAGCTGAAGGAGAGACACAGAGTCTGGCTTCTGGAAGCCCTGCAAGGGAGAAGGGTGAGCAGAATGACTGGGGTTGGGGGAGCTGGGAGGAAGGGAAACTTGGAGGGGAGCAGGGCTGCATGGAGCTCTCTTTGAGGGCTCGAGGGACAGGGAGTGCCACAGTTCGCCAGGTGGCCATTACGGAGTGACTTAAATGGAGAAGCTTATCCCCTCGCGGTGTGGAGGTTGAAGGCCATGCTTGAAGCGCAGGCAGCGTGGATTGCTGTGAAGTGCTTGTTGAAGTGGCCTCGTGTGGGTGATGTCGTCTGGGTTCCAATCCCCTATTCTTAGGAGAATCCAGTAATGGTGCACTAGTGTCTCCCATATGGCCTCACTTGACCTTAGTGGCCCCTCTTTATCCCTGTTCCCCCAAATCTTACACTGTGAAGGTTAGGACTTCCCCACATGAGTGGGAGGGTCACAGTTCAGCCTATAGCAGGTAGGAAGTCTTTGTATTTGTTCAGTGACAAAAATATTTATTGTGAAGTGCCAAAAGGCACAAAAACATCAAATAAAAACTGCTTAGAGATGGCTTTAATTGTGAGATCTTTTTTTTTTTTCTTAAAGAACGTATAAACATTCTGAGAGGCAGGGGGATTGCAAGTCTGAGCTCAGCCTGGGCAACTTAACACCTTGGTGAGACTCTGACCAAAATAAAACATGAAAAGCCGTGGAGATGTAGCTCAGTGTGAAGACCTTGGCTCTAATTCCTGGCACAGAGAAGAAGAGGAGTACGTTCCTTAAAAAAATAAATTCTTCCCTCACAGCATCTGGAGCCCTGTAGGCTACTATTTTCAGGTGGCACTGTGCCCTGAGCTTACTTCCTGGTCGCCAGGCTTTCTCCTATCGCAGTCATTGCTTGTCATGGGCACAGAGCCATCCACCTTAGGGGCGTGCTGAGCACATGCAAAGGCACCGGCTGGGGTTTGATTCACCAAGACTGAGGGGAGAAGCAGGAAGGATGGGATGCTGACAGCACAGTGGTTCTGGTTCAGCAGAGTAGAAGCCAATGGAGACTTCTCAGAATTAGGGGGTCACACATAGACCAGTGAGTATCTGTGTGGAGCTAGATTATGTGCTTGGGAACTTCTGAGAACCCCAGAACCTTCCAAGAACGCGCCGACCCATAATTCACGCTGACTCGTTAACATCTCAGCCAGATCCTCGCACGCAGCTGAAATGGGGAATTTGTCTCTGCAAGGTGTGTGTGAGACCGACGGCTCTTGGCCGCTCCAGACCTGCTGTTCTATTAGCAAAGTCCAGTGGACCCTCGCTTTCTCTTCTTCTCCCTCCCCGCTTTCCATCACCCTGGTTCATCTCTGCGGGAGAGAAATAGTGGGTGAACTTGGTACAGGGGTAATAAAAGTAACCCCCAACCTGCTAGACGCCAGATACACGGAGATCAGGTTCCTTGAAATCAAAGAGTGAACAGTGAGGTTAAGAGTGGGAAATCTTAGTGAGCCAGTAAGTGAGAGAGTGCTGATGGAAGGGGACCCGAAAGTGAGTTGCCGAGGAGCCCGCTTCTCAAAGGAAGGGGGCAGGGGAAATGGCTCAGTAGAATAAGCGCTTGCCTGGCAAGTGCAAGGGCCTGAGTTCAATCCCCGGTTCTACCAAAAACAAACAAAAAACAATTATCAAAGGAAGTTCTACGGAGCAAAATCACAAGGTGGGTATAACGGCAGTCAAAACTGTGATGGACCAATAAGATCCCAAGGATAGCTGCTTAGGTCATGTTGATCCAATAGGAAAGCAGATCCTGTAGCGCGTGACCATGGAGGACGTGTACAAGGCCTTTTTAGGAAGAGTTGGATCGGGAGGTCGCCGGGCAACTGATGTCTACTGGGGATTTGTTGGACCAGGTAGGTCTGGTCTGCTGCTTATCCCTCCGGGAGGCGCGCAGGCCTGGCCACTCCCTCTTTGAGGCCTGGCCTGCAGGAAGGCGCCTCCAGCCACCGTTTTGCTGTGTGGGCATCCCCTGCACGGCACCCTCGAGGGCCTCACCCGTCTGACTGCCTAGAATGATTCTACCCAACTCAGCTGTCTGTAATAAACTTGGAGGAGAGGGAGAGAAATTCAAGTTGGAGTGGGAGGACTTTTGAGGGGAGGCAGGAGAGAAAGGCTGGGGAGCTCAGAACGCCTGGGCCAGGCTTTGGGAAGAGCCCTTTTGGCCGCGTCCACTTGCACAGCGAGCTCTCCACGCTGTGTCTGCAAAGCCAGCGGCGCCTTAAGCTTCATTTGCTCTTGTGCAGAGTAGAGAGAAAGAGGCAGTGGCTCTGGGGATTCGGTAGAAAAAGCCCACGACACAGCACAGCGCAGCAGAGGCCTTCGCTGCAGTGTGATTTCCAAGATGACCCGTGCTCCAGGGAGAAAACCAGGCCAACATCCAGGTATCTCTAGGGGATTCTTTTTAAAGGAAGTGGCGTCCATTACTAACGTCTCTGGAGTCTTACCAGACCCTCTTGTGGGACGGATGCAAATGAGGACAGATTTGTTCTAACTGAGACCAGCTGGGGGCTGGATGACTATTCACTCACGTCCCTACATCCGCCCAGAAGAGAAAGATGCAGGTTCTGGCAAAACTTTCCAACCTGGCGTTCGATCAGATCGTATTCTCTGAGCTGTTTTCTTTCTTGTTGATGCCAAGTGGCGCTACCCCCGCCCCAGCTGCAGGTCATGTCAGTGACGAGGGAGGCAAGCTCATCAGTGAGCATTCTAAGGAAAATAGCCCTGCTGAGCTCGATTCACTGGCAGAAGCAGAGGGGAGCGGGAGAGGATGTTACTTATTACTGCGACTATGCAGGGTGTGCAGTGGTTTTTGTTTGAATTCCCGGTGATTGCAGAATTGTAAGGCTCTGGGTGTGAAGATGGCTATGCAAAGCCCAGGGTGGTCACGAGCCTCCAGGCTGTTCATCTCCAGGGAAAGGGGCGGGACCAGCTAATTCAGGAAGGGTGCAATTCACTGTCAGCCTTGAACAGATCCACATCACCAAGACTCAATTAAGATCACTCGCTGTAGAAAAGGACTTACCAATTTGCAGCAATTTACCACATGACCACTTTACGTAATAGTTTCCTTTGTGTGTTTTGCATCTCATTATTATTATTTTTTCAAATGAATGAGCTGTCAGCGAGGCAATACCTGTGTAGCCGCCACCTCCGGAAGCCGCACCAGCCAGGTCTCCTGTACTGGCACATGTCTCTTGCTCTGGGCCGTGAGACTTTTGGAAACTTTCTTCCAGGTATCTAGAGGAGCCAGGGAGCACCAGGGTAGGGAGCTGTGGATAATAACACACCACCGACCCAGGGTTGGTTGTTGCCTAGGGCCAGGGAGGTGGGCAGGACGTTCCTGCGTCACCAGTCACGGAAGCTGACTGTATACTTCATGTTAATTAAAATAGAAGGGCCAGTTCCACCCAAAGGCAGGTGAAAGACAGGTGACACACAGTGGGAGCTGAGGACCCAGGGCAAAGTGCCACCTCTCCCCAATGCGTCGATGATGACTGAAATGGTACACGCCTGCCATTCGTGCCAAAGAAGGCAGATTCTCTTGCGAGGAGGTGCATCCCTAGAGCCTTCAATCCTGCAGCAAGGGGCCCTGGGGTGTCCAGAAGTGTGTGGTGTGTGAGACCCCAGAGTGTGCCTCAGCTTCTACCCAGTGTAACCCTGGGTCTGAGGGGGCTTGTGTGTTGTTAGCTGATGTCTGCTGGGCTCCCACCTCAAGGGGCCATGAAATACTTGTGGAACCAGCGACCAGAGATGCGGAATGACCTCATTGTTGCTCGCTGTTCCTCTTCCACTTTGTCCTTTCATGTTTTCACCAGCCTTGTTACCTTCAGGAGCACTGGCACCACTGTCAGTGGCAGATGTTTGCCATCATTCTCTGGAAACCTAGGGACCCTTCCCTGTGCTTGGGGACATCATGGGTGTTGAGGTAGCAGGGCTACGCTGGGACTTTGAGTCCTATCTGTCTGCTCGCCTTACTGCCTCTGTCCAGCCCTCCTGGAACTGTGCCACTGCAGGGCCACTACACCCCCACATGGATGGGGATGCTATCTTCAGGGGGCTGCCCTTCCTGAGGACCACCCCTACCCCTACCCAGCAGCACAGCCAGTCCTGATCCGAGACTCTGACCTTAAGCTGTGGGCACGTGGTTAAAATGCAACTAGAAGAACGTTGTTTTGGTCCTTTCACACCTCAGCTGCTAATCTGTAGGATTTTCCCCTTCCCAGGGTTAAGAGAGAGAAGAGGAAGTGAAAGCGGGAGGGGAGAATTTTCTTACAGCACCTCTGGCCTTGTAGACAACAACCAAAAACCCCCTCAGGGTTGCAGGGCACCCATGTACTTTTTCACAGCCTGTTCGTGTCCACAAGCTGCTCTGGGCACCCAGCAGCTCCCTGGTGAGCAGGACTCTGAGTCCCTGCCCTTCTCATTTGCCTGTGGGCCACCCCTGGCACTGTAGGCCGGTGGGGCTGGCTGGCTGGGAAGCAGAGGACTCTGCTATCCTTCCAGGGAGATACTGGGCTTTCTTCAGGGACCGACAGAGCTTATTTAGGCCTCATGCGGAAAGGTCCTGGTAGCTGGGGCCTGAGCTGGCTGTCTTCTAGATGGAACCCTTTGGTCACAGGAGCCCTGTGTTCCCATCTGCTGGCCTCTCTCACTCAGCACAGGCTCCTGGGGTCCCCTGCCCCAAAGCCTGGGGCATAAGGATGATATCTGCTCCCAAGATGGTCTTCTAGAGATCCGTGGGCCTGCCTCCGGCCTCTCTCTGCCCCGACAGACTTCACTGGTGGTCAGGACGTGCAAGGCTGGTGGAAGAGGGGAGAATGTGGAAGCAGCTGGGATGGACAGGCCCTGATCCCCCAGAAAATGCGGGCTCTTGCTGCGGACAGGCACACATGGCCAGGGGCAGTGCTAGACGGGACCAGGGAGTTCAGAGGGGGCATGCTGGCCCTGGGTCAAGTTCAGGGAAGCCTCCAGCCTCTGTTCCCATGAGCACACCATGCCCTGGACAATTGGACAGGGCCAGATGGCAGAAATGGGCTTGGCCCTGGAGTGGGGACATGCTCTCTGGAACCTCGGAGAGAGAGGGTGCTAAGGCAGCTCGCGGCAGCCCTTGTTTGCCTCCTGGGGCTCCGGATCACGTGGGAGCCCAGCAGGCTGGAAATGAGCCCAGGAGGATCATGGCGCATGAGGCCTCTCTCAGACACCCCGAGGTGGCTGGCCTAGCTGTGAACCCTCCAGTGCAGGCCCTCCTGTCTGCCCCGTCAGCCACTCGCAAGCACTGGCTGGACAGGAGGAGGAATGTTCCATGGACCCCAGACGGTGGCCTCTGTCTGCCCTTTGCTGCAGAAGAGGCTGTTGGTTCTAGCAAGGAGCCAGGGGGAGCAGCTGTGGCAAATTCCCCAGCGGCCCAGGGAGAGCTGGGCTCTCTCGGGGTTCAGACTGTGGGCTCTGAGGCCACCTAGGCTGGTCCTTGGGGAAGATGGGCCAGCGAAGGAGGCAGCAGGCAGAGGTCTCTATGAGCGGGGCCTGCCCTTGAAGAAATGCACCGGGCCTATGGAGGGGAGCAGCTCTAGGGTAGGACAGAGGGGTTCTGCCCAGTAAAAGCCCAGTTCTTTTTTGGGGGGACAAGGGGTGGGGTATGAGGGATGTGGCAACCTTCCAGGATGCATTCCTCGGAGCCTGGAACCAAGTTGCACAGACGGAGACAGCTCCCACCCAGTGAGGATCTAAGGACTCTCCAGGGCTCCTCCCGGTGAGCCTGGGTCGCTGGGATGAGCCCTGGGTGGGGAGGACTGCATGGCTGCCGTCCAGGCCCAGGAGTGCTGCAGCCCGGTGAGCAGGAAGCCTCTGTTGCTCTTCCAAGTGTTTCCTGTATGATTTGATTTTTGTTCATGAAGTCTTTGCCTACCCTTATGTCTTCAAGAGTTCCTCCTACTTT
>NDGM011045156.1:0-19155 GCA_002564305.1 Octomys mimax | reverse complement strand
TCACCACTGTATAACAGTAACTATCCCTGGGCTTAGCATAGGAAGGGAGCCAGAGAATAGTTCCTGAAAGAAAGAATGAAGAAAACATTTTTTTTAAATGACTATTTCAATCGGGCCAACTTGGAATGGGAGTGCTGGTTTGTTCACATGACAGCTGAAGAACATAGGAAGAAACATGCCAACCTTTCTGTGGAAACTTTCAGAGCACACACTGAAAGCCTATTTTATTTAATGAAGCCTATTTTACTTAATGCTGAAAATGAACAGGTCGATTAATAAAACGAATGATGTCATAATATTTGTTTTGGTATATCAACTTAGATCTTTCATTTGTCCCAAAGTATAATATTTGTTTGCTGAAAGTCAAGTTTTAGTAAGACATATTTGCCAAAGTAGCTACAGCATAAACACCTAAAATCACAGTTTACAAAATAACTTGCCTGGTAGAAAAATCAAGATTTTTCAAAGAACTATTGGTTATGAAACATAGCATCATTTTTCAAATCCTTTGGGCTACTAAATATACATTTTTCATGCATTATATTTATAATTTTTTTGTCTTGCCTGTTCCTCCTACTTTGAACAGAAAAATTCCTTCTACCACATTACTTCTTGTCTTCTCATGAGATCAGTGTAAGTCTCACAATGATTTTTCTCTGAAAGTAGAAAAAAATCTTATTTGTAAACTAACTTGGGACAGAATAAATTTTTAAAAATCAAATAGTAGCATATATATTCAATGTCAGACAGTATTGTATTTTCTAAATTATCTTTTACCATATTAATATAAAATAGATATGACTTTTCCTTATCTATTGGGGAAATCAAAGCACAGAAAGCTTAAGTAATTTCCCCAAGTTCACACTGTTAGGAAACAGAAAAACTTAGATTTAAATACAGAGCGCTTGCTGTATTTCACGCTCTTCTCCTGCTATCATGAAAACTCTCTGGATTATTAGTCAATTTAGGTCATCCATGTCCATCGCCTCCAATATTTGGGGTGAAAAAGTTCATTCCTGAAGATTTATGCATTAGGGTTTGTGACAGCCACCCAGATTTTCCATCTTTTTTAAGATTAAAAATGACCAACTTTAAAAATTTTGATATTTAAGACTGGGGATGCAGCTAATGGTAGAACGCTTTTTTTTTTTTTTTTTTTTTTGTGGAACCAGGAATTGAACTCAGGCCCTTGTGCTTCCAGGAAAGCACTTATTCCACTGAGCCATCTCCCTGGCCCCCTGAGCTTCTAATAAAGGCTCTAATTAGATTGAGGATGTCTGAGTGCACTTTCCTTTCCTTTTGTTTTTTCTTTCACTCAACCTGTAGAAGATAAAAATGCCAACAAGAAAAATGGGGAAAGTGATACTATTAAATACAACACAGATAGTTGTTTTAATAGGTGTCAGGGAAAGATTTTTACATTCTCTCTGAAGCTTTCTTATCATTTCACATAGATATTCATATTATAAAGAAGTCCAATATCACTAGAGAATGAGATTTTACTCTTGTCCCTTCCTCTTTAGGAAGAAGGTAAATTGTGAAATTGTGGAACCTGCTCCATTAGAATAGATCTTTAATGTGGGACCAGTTGAATAAAAGTTTTAGAGTAAATAAATAGTTTTCTGATTTGATTTATTTATTATAGTGAATAATATAGCTTCCTTTTAGCTTTCTTAAATCAGATCTTAATTCAACAGTTGGCCATAAAATCTCCCTGAGGATAAACAAAAAATCTGCCTTTTCTAACTAAATTTTTTAAACAAAAATATTGCAATGTATTGAAATAATGAGAAATGCATTTTTCAGATTAAATTTTATGTAATTTAACTTGTAGAGTTCAACATTTTGTAACAACAAAATGAAACAACAAGTAGAAATTTTCAGCTCTATGCCATAGATACAACTGAACAGCCTGATCTCGGGCCAAGTTACCAGAATTTCTGTTTTGATAGTGCTCTGTTGAAGTATTACATGCTGGGGATATGTACATGTAAATGAAGAGTAGGTGGTCAGCTATGGGGAGAAGGGGGTGGGTAGAGTAGAAGACCTACAAAAAGAGACCATGGTGTTCTACCACGCTGCTGGTGTTTTCAGATTAAGATGGGGGATTAAAGAATTTTACTCAGCAATTTGAGATGCTTTGTTAGGGACTGAGGAGATTTGAGCTGCTTTGTTCTCAAACCACATGTTAGTGAAAAAGCAAACAGGCACTTAATCCTGACAGACAGCAGAACTTGACATCAATTTGCCCCTTGGGAGGTGACCAGGAGTTCTCTATGACGGGTTAAAATGGCCAGCTCTTGTTTTCATGGAGCCTAATACCAACATTCCGTCCTAACTCGTACTTCCCAGCAATGTGGCCATAACTTAGACAGTTGGCCTGACCAAGAGTTTTTAGCTATTAGAAATCTTAGATTCTTTCTTAAAAACAAAATAAAAAACCTTTTAAATGCAAATAACCTACAAGGTGTCAAATATTTCAATAGATTTCAAACAGGCCCACTATTTTGGTCACTCAGTCTTGAAATTAAAAATACAATGGCTGAGATTTTTGCTTTTGAAAATAATTGATGGTTGCCTCTAATAAAAAAAATCACAGGGAAACATAACGATTTTGGAGTCTGTGTGCATTTGAAAAATAAACATCAATTCTTATGTAGATCATTAGGGAGGTTCTACTGAATATTCAGGTATATTTTAAGGTCATATCCTTCAAAGTTACTGAAGTGAGACAAAAACAAACAAAATGAATAAGAAAGAAATTAATAACTTCTTGAATTAGATTGTATACATTAGTAAACTTACAAGTAGAGTTATATAATCTGGGACATAAGCTGATATCATGATATAAACTTTTCCATCTTGAGTTTTTGCCACCGTTAATCTGTTGACCTGAAGTCTATGTTAAGTACAAAGCCCATTGTGTTTCTGAATGTGGGTGTGTGTAGAGAAAACATTTTTAAAATTGGAATTGAAGTAGCTAGTTTATGAAGCATATTTTAAAACAAATTTTATTATGTTATAAAGATTTTCTGCTTAAATATTTAGCTAATCAATGGCTTCTATAGTTTGATCTAATTTAAGAGTCTGCTATACCTTAAAAACTTAAAAAAGTTTCTTCATCAGTGCTAAGTTCCATGCTTTTGTACTGTTTGAAGAAAAGACGAAAGATTGATATGATCTAAAGAGAAATGAGAGTATATGTGCTGTTTTGGGTGCACAGCTGAGACACAACCATACTTCTGCTCTTCCCAACCTCTCCCCATGCCATACAATTTGGTAAAACATGCTTCTTCCTGCCATCACACCAGGTGGTTTTCTCTGTCCTGCTATGAACTCAACACTTTCTCCTTAAGTAACCCCAAAGTTACTCAAATGATCTTTGTTCAGGATTGGTGAAATCCTTCCTGTGCTTCAACACCACCGTTCTAGCTTTCAAATGGCCCTGCACATACGGTGGTAGAATATCTTTTTAAAGAACACTCACATCATTTCAGATTTCCAGAGAGACAGTTATCTTTGATTTTGAAGCTTTAATTGGAGAGGAAATTATCTTTGCATTGTCTACTAGAATAAACTTAAAAAACATTTTGTACATGCTTAGTTGCCAATTCCCAATGCCAGAGACAATTTCCAAAATTTTGCCTGTCCTTAATCAACACAAAAAGCAGTAGGGGATAAATCTGAATTTAAGATAGTGTTAAGAGACAATTTTATTCATTTTATTTAAAACAGTCTGTGCTAACCTTTAGATGACTTTAGACTTTGTGCTATTTTTCTCTGCTTTTATGAAGGTTTACCAGGCATAAGGATCAAATACAGAGTGAACTAAAATCAGAAACCCAGTATTCATTCATTTAACTCTGTACAGTAGAGCAAATTCAGGGTGACTCAAGGGACACAATGTCTTGTAAAACATATGTACTTAATATAAGGGTCATAAAACTTATTAAATTAAAAGCTAGGTTAAAAATAGGAAGAAAATTTATGCTGCTGTCTAAAATAGCAGTAATTTACCCTTGGCCTTTCCTTTTCCAAGTGATACAGGTCTGGTCAGAAGGAAAAAAAAAAGAGTCAACTTATAAAATCTTAATTTTGTAGGACCAAATGCAAATCTCTTTTAAATGCACCATGCATTTTAACAGGCAAGTGATATGGTTGAAAAATAGAGTGGCAAGAAGATAAGACTTTAATCTGTGAAAAGTGCACTTATATCCAAGTTTCAAGGGTATAGGTGTCATTGTACCTGAACCCAAACTACAAACCCCATTCGTATTAGCAGGTATCAAGAAAGAACAGCAGAGACAGCCAGACAGCTCAGCGGACTAAAGTGCCTACTTAGGCAGAGTGCAGCAGCCGGGGTTTGATCTCTGGCCTGCTGTGCTGGACTTGCCTGTGGGGAGCTCTGAGCTGGTGTCTGAGACTGGGTGTGTGACGCACGCCTGTAATTCCAGCACTCAGGAGGCTGAAAACAGGAGAACCACTATGAGTCCAATCTACATAGTGAGACCCTATAGACCTTGTCCTAAATACATTAAAGAAAAAGAAAAAGGAAGAAAGAATGGCTTGAAGAATATGAAGACACTGGATAAATGTATTCGGGCTGGAGGTGTAGTTCAATGATAGAGTCTTTGCTTCTCAAGTACAAGGCCTTGAGTTTGTCCCCCACTGGGGGACAAAAAAGAAGATAGAAAAAAAATATGTTTTAATAGTTGACCTAGCTGCAAAACAGCAATGTTGCGAATGGGGGCATAAAGTATCAACAATTCATCTCTGTTTAATCAAAGCACTGCGATTCTTTCCTGAACAAAATCTTTCAGCCTTGCTCAAGCAAGGTTTTCTTTGTAACAAAATCTGTAGAAACCAGGAAATTCAAAGTCAAGCTTGACCTTTGATGAGTGCCTCACTGTACTACTGCCTGTAGACCACACTGCTATAGGAAATGACACATTACCCTTACAAAAGACTTCAAGAAGTTTGGAAATAGGGTGGCCTTCACTTTCTTAGTACTTGTATCTCTTTCTAATCCACTTAGCTAAAATGTATTATTTGCTTGAAAATTTATTCTCAACATGATAGCCATTTTCCTAGTTCATGTCCCTAGGTATATTGGCTTAGGAATTTGAAACCAAAATAAATATCAGTTTCCTTCTACTGAATTCACACAAGCTTTTGTTTAGAATTCTAGCTTCACGTGAGTTGTTAGGGCTGCTGAGAATGGGCTTTGCCAGTCATTCATCTGTTTGCTCTTGTATCCATTCCTCACCTCTCCTTGGTCTTTTATGTTGTAGGGGACTTAGCCCTGCAAAGCTCTCTTTATCATGTGACTTCTGCAAAATTTTGTAAAATGAAGGCACTGGCTAAGAATGATGAGAAAGCCTGGAATATCCACCCTCTCTCTCCAGCTTGTTTTGGAGATGGTGTTGAGTCTCTCTGCATTGTCTCTGAGTCCCCAAACTGTTCTCCTTGTCTTTCCAGTGGAGCATGGTGGTGGCTTCGTGTTATTGCTAAACTCTCCGTGACCTCTCCATCCCTATCAAGTTGCAGTTCTTCTGTCACCTAACTAGTTTCCTTGTTTAATTCCCTTGGTGGAGCTACCTGGTTGTGATTTGATTTTTCCACCTAGACCTGGATTAAAGGGCCACTTGTATTTTTTTCCTTAGGTGTTATTAGGCCCAAAGATAAAAAGTTTTGCTTGAATCATTTGTGGGGTCTTCTTTTGTCCACTGGCCATTCGGTGTGTTTATGGGTCTTACGTGGTCACTTTGGTTTTTGGCTCTCTTTTTGAAAAAAGGAAAGCAAGCTTGTTGGAAGGTGAATTGACAAATCACCCAAAGCATGTGTAGAGTAGAAATTTTAGGGAGATGAGAGAAGATGCCTTGAAGGCTCAGTGTGCATGTATTGTTGACCCTGGCTAACTCAATGAACTGAGTAATGACAATGAGGCCTCCCTATACCCCTGGGGAAAACTCTGCTAAAACTACAGGATTGATTTTAATTTTAATCCTTCATTTAAAAAAATCCTTAACTGACTGCTAGACTGCTAAAATAGACTGCTAGAACCGGAATAACTTCATTTGGACTAAGATGAGAAATATACACCCAGCAGTGCCACTAACTTCTGTTAATCAAGGAACATTCAAAATTATAAGCCAGTTTCACTTTCTCTTTCTTTTTTATACTTGGTGATATTCTCTAACAAATTTGGAAGTTGGGCACCAATGCAAAACTTTACAGGCTACTGACAAGAATCAGTTTTCCTGAAAGGACTCTAAATGCTGGGGTGGAAGGAACAGATCCAAATAGCTTTGCTATCCAAAATATGATCTCAAAGGTTGACCTTCACAGGGATCCTGGGAATGTGTGGACTTCCAGCCTAGTTTGCCAATAACAGATGGGTCTGAGCCAAACACCTCTGCCATGACCATTGTTGCATAGGATGAGTGTAGCTGGAGGGGATTGTCTTTTTTTGCTCTTAGCCTCAGCCTATGGACAGTCCTTCACTCAATCCACTCCCACTGGCCTGAACCTGGTATTCACCAGGCTTTTAGTAGGGCTTTGGAAACACTAAAAGTGGAACTTTCAATTTTCTAAGACTTTCTTTTGAACTCCACAATTTTATGAAATTTAAACACATTGTTCATTGTGTAATTATAGATGAAATATTAGAGAAGTGGACTAATTATGCACAATGCACTCAAGTCCAATTAAACTAGCATCTGTGGTGAATGTAAAGATATTCTCTTTAGCTAATAAGAAATACTTTCCAAACAACAGAGAATAAAATCATTAAATTGGATATGTTGTAGAGATTATAAATATCCTATTAGCATATAAAATGAAGATTAACCTTATTTAATCACTGCATACAAGATCATCAAAAGTCATGTAGAACTCCTGAATGTTGCTGGATCCATTTTGAAAAACAACAATAAAAAACCTCACAATTAATAAATATGGCTCACTGGCTGATATTTCCATCTAAATTAAACTAATAGAGAACTAAAGTATTCCATTAATTGCTTAAGAAAATTGCAAAAGTACTTTTAGCTATTCATTGTGATAGTATGTTTGATTCAGATTTGCATCGTCCTAGTGGCTAGAAAGGTGCATTTTCCTGGCAAAGCAAATCAGCCTACTTCACAATAAATAAAATATGCAATCGATTTCAGCTAACACCACAGTGACCTTTTGAAGATGTAAATTAAGTGATTGCAAATACCAAAGGTTTTTGTCCAAAAATGAAAGTGTTTGGGCTTGCGTCATAGTACCACTATTGGTTCCAGGATTACTTTGTAGACTATGAATCCAAAGATATTTGTCTTTTAATTCCAGTCATGGAACATTGCTTTGACATCTTGGAAGACACTCAAGACCATTGTTTTGCAATAAATAATCAGATCTAAGCAGAGCAACTTCTATAGTTTGGTAACGACAAAGGGGCTTGGCACTCTCCAAATTCAAGTTACAGCTTATTAAAAACATTGATTGCAGGCCATAACAAAAAGACCAAATTATCGAAGTTGAAGTGATTTTATATATCATGTTCCATAGATTTTGGCCATTTGCAGTTAAGGGACAGAAGTCAATCAACAGGAATGAGAGATTCAAGAGAATATCTTAGTTAAAATTGAGTGAAAGAGCTGGAATCAGTCTTTTCCCTGCTGTCTTCCTTTTGAGTTTCTTTCTTTTTATTCCCTCCTTCTTCCCTCCCTTGTTTCTTTTCTGCTTCCCTCCCAATTCCCCTCCCTTCTTCCTTTCCTTTGGTCTAGAGGGTTCTTGTTTATATTTTTTCAAAAATTTGAAAGCCATTTTTCTTATATTCTTTTGAAAATTATAACTGTATACCTCAGACATAAAATACTGATAAATATTGAAAAGATAGCTATTACAAATTTCTGCTTCTAATTTAGTGCATTTACTTTGAAATCACCATGTATGCCTCTGTTATAGTGGAATGCTTGTTCTTTCTTTGCATAGTCATTTTATTAGAAAACAAGTTCAGTCAAACTCTGAAAACTCAGATTTAATTTAAAAGGAATCAAGGAGGGTGGGTGATTGACACTGTCTGGTACCCATGACGAGAGAGTCCATTCAGGAATACATGCTGATGGCAGAAAGTTCTGCCTGGGAAGTGGGCATTAATAGACACATCAAAGTATGAGCAAAAAAGTGATGTGATCACATTAGAAATGTATGTTTCTATATCTCAATTCATAGAATGCCAGAAGTATGTTGTGCAGGATAAACTACAAGAGTTCCTTTTTTGTTAATGGAACCAAAGCTGCTAAGACACGGAACTCTTCTTTTGGTTCAGTGTCAGTGCATACTGCTCAAATTTTTCGTCCAACTTCCTTTATTTTGAAAATCTCCGTGTGTGTGTGTATGTGTGTGTGTGTGTGTGTGTGTGTGTGTTTGTGTTTGAGTGTGTGTGTGTGTGTGTGTCTTTTATGACTTCTTTATTCTCTGAGCAATATGATGTGAATACATTGTAACAACCATTATTTTTACCCTTATTGAACAAGCCAGCAGTTAAAGGTTCCAGCTTTTATTTTTTGTTCTCTTCAAATTCAGTTGAAAGATACTGTGCCTTTCTGGAGACCTATTTACAATTTACTTGAACTGCTGGCTGAATTAAAGAAAATCCTTCGCTTCTGAGTTTAGATGAGCCTGTAGATTTGCAAATGCCAGTATCGCTTTAAGCAGAGCTTTTCCCCTCCCTTCCAGTCTAGCTTGCACAGCAGTTTAGCCTTGCCCTAGAATTGTTACATTCTGGGTAAAAGGTCCGGTTGTGACATGGGAGCATTTTAGCTTCAGAAAAGCTGCAGGCAGTGTCTAGAAGGTAGGGGGAAAAAAGTCTTGATTGAGATGATCAAAATGGGCATAAAGGCAAAACTGACTTTCGCTGGAACAGAACAGGGGACCGGGTCTCTAGTATTTTATTTGTATTACCTCCCTCCTTCCAAGCTCCAAGATAGAATTCTTCCCTAACAGACAGGAGACTTTGTTAAATTGTAAATGAATATTACTCCAAGCACACTGTGGAAATTTATTCTCCCCCTCCTTCCCCCATAACCCATACATTATTTCTGCTTAGTTATAGAGGCTCACATTTCCCGTAACTATCAGAGAGAACTTAATTCAACTCACACCACATCACTTCACAATTGCGCAGCTCTCTTAATCAACCTTTGTATCAGCCACGAATGTGCAGTATGACCTAATTTGAAAATGTCCTAAAGTGCTGACTCAAACTGTTAGTGAAGAAAGGCTAGTCATTACCATTATGACACTAATGCGATGCAAAATAAAATAGAGTTGCATCAGCTGAACATTAGTTTGCAAAAATATTAGTAATTGAATCCATTTTCTGTTCATATTTTATTTATACTTATATATGTATATGCACATACATATGCATATATTTATTTTTTGTTTGTTTGAAACAGCTTTGCCACTAAACTCTGAAGCGCAGAGGAAGGAAGCCACATTTTAACACCGGGACAAACACTAGATTCAAGGCAGACTGTATGTGTACTATGATCTCTCCCTGTACAAGGAAGACGTATTATTGTTGAATTCTTATGAGAATATTTATACACATATAAGCAACAACATATGAAAGTTATCAACTTGCTTTTTACTTTGGTGCCAGATTCCAAGATTTTTGACAGCCCCTGTACTACTTAATTTTTTGTAACTCCCAAAAGTTGTGTGCTTTTGTATTTTGGAATAACAAGGAATTAGAATTTATTACTTCTGTGGACTGCCTTTCCTACTCTTATTTGCAAGCAATTTTTTGAGATACACTCATAGTTAACCTTATTAATTTACTTACAAACAAGAAAATGGGACACCGAACTACAAATTATTTAGCTTCACTCCTACTGATCATGTTTTATAGAATGCAACATAAATTGTATCTTTTTTCTTACAAAATTCAGCTGATTGAGGAAAAATTCATATACTTATTCAATACTTCTACATCCTAGAACTAGTATTAGTCTCAAACCTTATGTTGGTAATTAATAATTGAAAATAAATCAGAAGTTATCTTAAATTATAGCAGTATCTTCTTGGCCAATCAGAAGTTCTAACTTATATTCCACTTTGAGTTCCTTGAATTTTGAAAATTCTGAATATAAAAGGGACACATTAGTAGTTTAATTGCCTCTGATTTTATTAAATTGGTCCAATAAATTAAGCACACCAGTGTACGGAAGACCCGTCATTTCTTCAATTTTCTGAAGGCAAGGAGTAATTGGCTGTCCACCAGTCACTTAACCGATTTTATGTTGAGAGAGTACATGTTATCAGGCTATATCACTGCAAAGACCTACTGGAAATACAGGCAAATTAAGATGCTGACAATCTTGGTTTATTCCCTTTTCAGAAAAACATGCAAAGTCTTGCCCTAAGATGTGTAAAAATGTTCTACTATGTAACGACTGTCACATTTTAGTCTATTTTATTTTATATAGTATATTGCTTACAGTTTTTATGCCTTATAGTTTACTTTCATGTTAAGACAATTCAAAGTTCCAAAAAAAAAAATTGAGTAATTTCAAAGACTTGCCAAAGCCAGCATTCAGAGGCAAGAGTGTTCACAAGCACACACGTAGGCACACTTTTGATTTACCTTGAAATGAGGATCACCTTTGTAGCTAAAATATAATTGTTCTGATTTTCAGGTTACAGGGGAGAAGGTATGTGGACATGATTGCTGGAGTGGATTGCCAGCCTGTTAACAGTTCATCATTCTTAAAGGATAGAAGTAGAGCTACACTCTTCTCAGAAAAATCCTTGCAGTAGCTTTTACTCTGTCCATGCCAGGACAGATTGTGTGTTAAGCTGGAATAATTGTGAGGTGTAACACACCTCCATGACTGTCCTTGGAATACCAAGGAGGTGACGTTCCTCTCTGCAAGACAGGGCAGAATGCCCCTTGCCCTGTTAATTGATGATTTACTGTGCTTTCCCCTGGGGCCACAACCGATGATCTGTAAGCTTGTTGAATTTTGAGGCAAATACTAAATATAATCAATATATAAAAATAAAAAAAGAGAGAAAAATGCAATGAAAATTTATGACCTTAACATTCCTTCAGGGTCAAGCAATTTATCAAATTCTCTCACTCTCTGGTTTCAATTACACAGCCATTGTGGAAGGAACTTATTTTAGCAGGTTCATTTGCCTCAGTAGGGAATACAGGACTTTGGCCTAATGCTTCACCTTTAGTGCAGGCCATCTGAGCCTTAGAACAAATACCAATCATCACTCTTTGGAAAAAAGAATCTGCATCGGCGTGGCCTATTGGAATGGGGTTTCTGTCAAGGTAAACGGTTGTCGGCAATGACTGTGGTAGAGTGGCGATAAATCCCATTTTATTGCTGAAAAATTCCAGCTTCTCTCCATGCCTGACAGCTCCCCACATTCTCATACCCATTTGGGCAATTTCTGCACTGTGTCCATCTGGTTCTCATTACCTCCCAACCTGCCTGTGTCTGAGCCAGAAAAAGTGCGGGTCAAGAAGGGTGGGGGGGGGACGCCAAGGTGATGGACAAAACAGAAAGCAGGGGTGGGCATGGGGGTGGGGCCGAGGCTGGGAGCAGCGCGGAGAGCCCTGATGCCCGCTGGGGCTCAGAGTGGTCACTAGCAGGGGCCGCAGAGATGTACTCTGGAGTGATTAAGACAGAGCTGGAGCCAGGGAGGTAAAGGAAACTGAGAATGGAGCCCTAAAAATGCACCTGTTGAGAGAGAGAGAGAGAGAGAGAGAGAGAGAGAGAGAGAGAGAGTCAGCCAGAATCAGAATCCAAGGCTGTTTTGAAAGAGCTAGGAGCCCATGTACACAATTAGCAGGCTGCTAAATATAGGCGTTAAATACGGCTGGAGCTTCAATTTTGCTTCACCAACAGACTTCTCTGACAAAAATTGTAGTCTCCAACCTCATTGTCTTCACTCATTTCATTTAAGAGTTTAGTATTTTAAAATTGCCTTATCCTAATCAAGTCATTTATGATGGATTCATTCATGGAGTGACAGGATTAGCAGTGAGTCAATTGGTATTTTTTTTTTTTTTTAATTTTTTAAACTTTTTTTTTGGAACTGGGGATTGAACTCAGGCCCTTGTACATGCCAGGGAAGCGCTTATTCCACTGAGCCATCTCCTCGGCCCCTCAATTGGTATTTGTAACTGCCTACATGATCTTTTGGGGGCTACAGTATATTCATGCCTTCAAAAAAAATGACCTCATTCTCCAAAGCTGAAATCCTTTTGATCATTATTTTAAACTTAGAAATAGTTTTTATATGACGATTCTTGGAGACAAAATGAGAAAGGCGTATTGTAGATATATGCTATTAGATATGAATAATGAACTTGCTTAAATAATTAGGGTAGGCTAAATGGAATTAAGATAGGCCTGTAGAAATGTAAAATTTACTTTTTATTTTCATCCTTCTTTTGATGGAATGAATGGAGCTAGTATATGTAATTCTACAGTAAGATTGTGGAAAGTATTTTGGGGTATAATTGATGAAGATCTGAGACTTTTCATAAAAATTAAAATCAGCTGAATGGTTCCATAGGCAGTAGTTATTTTACCACCTGATTTGAAGTTGGATTTTGAATGCAAACATCCTAAAAGCAGGAACCAGGTACAGCTGTACACTCAGTGCTGGAGCACTGTGGCATTTTGATTTGCTGACAGAAACCTGTGTTAGATGTGTTTGGAAGGATGACACGTCCGAGAGTATTGTGGTTCTCAGGAGTGGTGAGGGCATTTCTGGCCTCAGAATTCACTTTTCTAAAGTCATACCCTGAAGCCTGCTATGAATATTTATTTTTTTTTCCACTGGCTGAATTCTAATACCAAATTATGTTAAATTTTAGTTAGTGAGGCTCTTTAGACAAGAAATACTGGCTCATAATATTTGAGATTTAACTTCTAAATTTGCCACTCACAAACGTTCAAACAACATACCACAGAGTGTTCCTAAAATTGTCAGTGAATGCCACATAGAAGTATAAATGGAGAAAAAATTATTTATAGGAATTTTAAATTCAAACAATGGATAATTTGCATTGAGGTAAGTTACAAATAATGAAAAATAGCAGCTTGCTATTTGGCAACTTTTGGTGGGTATTTGTAGTCAACAAATATAATTCTTAGGCAGACAGTTCCAAGTGGCCATATTAAAAGGGAGAAGCCTTTAGTAATGTCACATATCTGTGAAAATAATCTGAATAGATGGCATTTCTAATCTGAATTTCAGGTTCTTAGTAAAGAAGAATCTCGATTGAAGTTCTCTGGGCTGTACGTGTATTAAAGAAATGTGATTATTTGCATGCTAAAGGATGTTTGTTTCTTGTAATAGCATAGAAGAGAATTAACGGCATGGGAGGAGGAGGGTGGGTGACAAGCTAACTTGACGCTTCCTAGCTGTTTGCTTACAAATGTGTTCCATAGATTACAGTGTCCTATAGTGGAAGGGAGAAATAAAAAAGCTCATGCATTCCCGTGGCTTTTAGGGGACTTGAGACCAGCAGATCAAAGTCTGTGGAGGACTACTGAAATATTTACAAAACACTGTATTTGTGTTAAGCTTTAGTATATGTAAAACCCGAGGTGCCCACAGAAAGGCTGAGCCAACTTTGGCTATAAGAAATATTTCGGCATCAAAACGGTTAATAGTATTATAGCTTCAAAAGAGCCTATTGGCTCACCCTGGAGGATGCCCTGCAGTAGTTGTTAAACTCATCAGATGAAGCTAGCCTTCTCAGCTAGCCTTTAGATTTGTCCGCTCACAGTAAAAATATTATAATAAATCGGTAACATATGTTGCCAAGCAAGGAAAAGTGATACAAATAAAGAGACAAGGAGACCCAAACCAAGTTCAATGTGAAATGAATTTAACTTTCAATCTAGTTGCTGGCTAATTACCGTTTGAAAAGTAATTTGAAAGTGTTACTGTTATTTGCTTATATGCTTCCTGCTTTTCTTTTTTTCTCTTCAGATTGCATTCTTGCCCAAATACTCTACGTGATTGCCTGCCTTGCGGCTTTGGGGTAAGTCCCAGTTTTCCACAACCTTAAGGAAAAAAAAAATGCATAACATAAAAGATGCCAGAAAGACTTATGTGTCCTGATGTGTGGGTTTTGTGAAATATACAGGGCTTTGTTGGGGAGGGGGAAAAGTGAAGGAAAGGGGCTTGCTTCTGTAAGGATCAAAAGTGGATGGAAAGTCTGCATATGCAAAAGAGGCTCCCTTCAGGAAAGCCACCTCAGGAATGGAAATGACAAAGCTTGGAACACACACAATCAATTATTTTCACTAGCATTTAAAATATAGAAAACAAAATCTGCTTTGGGAATTGACTGAATATTTTATTTAGCTTTTTTATTGAGACATCCTTTGAAAAATGGCATAATATAAATAGTTTTACAAAGCAACAATATAATCAATCTCTAAACTAGAATATAAATCAAGGATTTCATTAACTGCTGGTAGCCAGTTTAAATTGTAGTCCTGCCCATAATGTCTATCTATCTATGTAAGTCCAAGTTATATTAAAAACCTTTAAATGGCTTTGTAATATCAGCTACATCTAGCTATTATAATAATTAATGGTACTGTTTTATAAATCAATACATGTATTCTTGATAAATTCATATCCAGTTAATGGTGTAATTTAAATAAAAAATTAATGTAATAAAGGACATACAGAAACAGGCAGGAAATCTTTAAAGGTTAAGAGCCAAATTTGTCTAAATTCGTTTTTAACCTGTTTTGGAAAAGTTTATATTTAAAATCAGCTGATATTTACCTTGTTTCTGTGCAAACAAGACTTGCAATTTCTGGGGTGATATCTAATATTGCATTTGTAAGGCATTTTCTTTGTTTTAGCCATTAAGTTTTAATTACATAGCTATGACACTATGGAATATTTTACAACTATAAATTTTGTGGTTATTGAATATTCTTTAGAAAAATAGAATGGAATAAACTAAAACCTCACACCAATCATTTATTTGTAATATATGAATCAAATGTAAATGCTTTATTTTTTAATATAATGAACTGTCTGTAAATCTCCAAAGCTATGCACAAATTTTATTTAAGGGGGAAAAGAATTGATTAGTCTGACAAATCTGCAGAGGTAAAAGCCCAGCACTTTCTCTGCTTTCGCCTAGTGAATATCCCAAGAATTTTAGAAAACAAACAGAAATACATGGAAGGTCCTGCAATGTATTTTTCTCTTTGCACAGAGATAAGAAACATTCCAGAGAAAGAAGAGTGTATTATTGCTCTAATTTAAACACACACACACACACACACACGCACACACACACACACACACACACCCCAAAGGCTTATTAAAGAATAACGAGATTTAGAAAAATAGCTGAAGGTTGTATGTTACCCAAATACAATATCAAATCTTTCCAAATAGAATCTCCTTTCTCATTGAAAGCATTTTACAAAAAAAAAAAAAAAATTGAGAATTATGCACACGGGTCCACCCTGCCACCCTCCCTGACATGGCACAGGAATGCTCCTTTAATCCACTGAGCTTTTTCTGACATTTTTCTTAACATTGCTGAGCTTTATTTAGAGCAGCAAAGGGGATGTGTTCAGTTTCCTTTGACACTGATGGGTGTTTCAAAATGTTACATGAGAGACGGAGGGGGGGAAGCAGCAAAGGGAAAGGAAGGATGTGCTGCCAGTCGCTTCATCAATAGGGCTGCAGGAGTAATTATTATTTGCTGAAAGTTTACATTTCAAATGAAGCTAAATTTCAAAGATGCCTCTTTTGCTGTTGCTCAAAGCTGGTGGTTGGAAGAGGAAAGGAGACTCGCATTAGTGATTGCGTGGTAAAGTGTGCTCAAGTACTGGGACCATTTAAAATGTATTGTGTTTTTAGATGAAACCTGCAGCAAAACCTCTCCTAAGAGACTTAATTTAGGTTTTATAGGAGGAACATAAAAAGACCAGGTTACAGCAACACATTGAAATATGGGGTACACTTTAAATATCTTCATTTAAAAACATGTGTTTATTTTCTCTCCGGGGATCACTAACATGTGTCATGACAGTCAAAAAAAAGAANAAAAAAAAAAAAAGCATTCCACACTCTTAAAAATTATCTGTTGAAGGAATCACCTTCCAAGACATGTTTGAGCATTTTTATTACTGCAGATAACCTCTTAATTATGTCACTGCCTTCCATTTGTTAATCAGGGACATTCAACATAGTTAACCATGGAGTAGTTGCCTTTAGAAGACTATATTATTATTAAGGATCAGAAGTACACTTTATTCCGATCATATCATCACATGAACTGTATGGTTTTAGCACTGGAACAAACCTGTTTACTTGCTAAATACATAACAACTAAGGAAGAGTCTCAATGCCTCTAACAGTATTGCTCATTACCTCAAACTCTACAGCCCAGGAGAAGCCTTTAAGGTCGGGATCATTTTGCTTCTCCTACCTCCTGCCTGTTTTCTACTTAAAGAAATGTTAGGGTTTCACCTACAGCCACCAGCATCTGAAATACTTATATACGCTTTCAGAGAGCAAGGTGTAAGTGGAGTAAATAAAATCCTGTCTCACTGTTGCTTTATCAACCCTCCTAGGTAGTTTTTCTGCCAGCCAACCTGCACTGTTAATGGTAAGACCCATAAAATTATGCAATAGCGACTTCCTTGGAGCGTCTCTAATCAGATAATGGCAGGTGTTAGCAGGGAAGGGCCCCAGGCAACACGGTTGGCACTTAACACAGTGGTTGGTCATTACTCGTCTGGTAGAGACCAATAAACAACTGACTCCTATCCTATAAGGAGCCAATATTTTACATTTCTCCTAGTGACTTTTTCCTTTCCTTTTTGACTTCTCCTAACAGCAAGTATTTGTCAAGAAGATCTATGAGAAATAGCCTCATAGGCATCTTAAAAATAAGAATTTCCCTATCATAAAAGGATGCCTTTTGTGGAAAGGTGACAATGATTCTGGTTTGCACTAGAAGAAAGGTTCGATGAGCTTAAACTGTGTTTTCTTCAGACCTAGACAGACACCCCTGGACACCGTCCCTCGCTGCCCCCACCCTGCCCCCTTCTTCTCTCTATGACAGGTTCACAGGCTGCAATGAAGAAGTTTTAAAATGCAAATATTTATATTTGAGCTCTCGCAATAACAGGGCCATTTTGCTTTCTCTAGAAGCCTGTGATAATTGATGCTTCATATCTGGAGCTACATTTCATTTATCTCTTTACATGTAAAGATAATGTGTAAACAAAAGGTAATTTATGGAAAGGGACCAACCATTCACAATAATAATCCTAAATTTGACTGTAGAATCTCTAAAAGCTGGTAGAATCAAGGAAGCAGAATTCTAAACTTTTAAAGAAAACGTGATTGCAAATGGAAAATTTGTGCAGGTTTGGAGGCTTTTGAGATGTGAAAGCCTGTATTGGCTGAAGGGGGAAAAAAGAGGAATTAAAGGAAGCCTAGCTTAGACAAGGTGTGCATTTTACATGGGCTTAAATTAATGCATTCAGTCGCATGTTTGCAGTTGTTTTTATAATTTTATTGACTTTATATTTGAATATAATTTTTACCAACCAATGCAAATGGCAAACTAGCAGGTCTTCTCACATGCTTTTCCTTCCTAGGGACCCTCAGCCTGGCCAGGACACAGACACACCCGTAAGAACTGAACCTGGATTGCACAGCCTCATACAAAGCCAGGCAGTTCTTGAGCCAAACAAACAAAGGGGTGTAAGTGATTTCATTTATTTTGATAATCCTCCTCCTGCACAGGAGCATTTTGCTGTCTTTGTCAAAGTGAATGACAACAATTTGGCCAACTCTCTCTGAGCTGCACTCAGCAGTGACAGGCAAATTATCAGAGGCCCTGCACTTCTTATTATCAGCGGAGAAGCCATCAGGGGGACGCATGGAGGACACTTCTCCCTTGTCACTATTTGTCAGTGGGACAAGGGCCACTGCTATGGGTAGCTGACAGGTAATTTCAACAATAACAATTACTCCTATTACTGGTGTCATAAACAATTCGCCCAAGGCATGACAATAGCAAAGCTTTATAATTCAATGCCATATAAATAAATGCCAGCAGGTAACAAGTAATTTAGCTTCAATCAAGCTTTTACCTCGGCATTAATATTGTTATTGCAAGAAAATGGAAAATTGAAAAAATTCAATATGTTAATGAATTAAGAGAGGTGGAAGGGCTCGACAAGAAGGGTTAAAAAAAGAAAACCCAAATTTTAATGGTATTATATCTGGTGACAAACTGGGGTGCAAATAGCAGTGTAATTACTTTAAGACAAGAAGGGGGAACCTGGAGAGCTGCTGTCTTAGATTCATACCTGTGAAAAATGTGACACAGCCTTTGAGAAAAATCTGCCTCTTTCCAATTTCTGAAGAAATATAACTAGAAATACAAGAATGTCTACATAACCTAGCGTTCCACTTGCTCTTTTTCCCAGCTGAAATATCTCGTGATGCAGAGGCCTGTGTAGGAGAGGAACATTTCCATCTGCTTGAGGAAATCTCATCAGCACCTGTTTCATAATGAAACTATTTTAATTAGCCTTGTGTTTGTACCTGGGGTGGAGGTAAAGCTAACAGTCATCATTGCTGCCTGGTTTTCTACCTCAAGGAAGTGGTTCAGAGAACACAGTCCTATCTTTATACGCAAAACTTCCCGCTCAAATCTATCTGTAATTTTAGTATTTGTCCAGCAAGACAATGGGCCATCACGGTGACAGCAGTAAAAGAATTTGAAGATCTTTAATTAGGAGAGCTGTGGAGCAATTAACGCATGTCAAATTTCACTTCATCAACTGCCACTCTAATTTTCCCTCTAAAAATTAATGGATTTTTTTCTTTTGGTATGTGAGTGTGTGTGTGTGTGTGTGTCCCCTTAAGGCAATGTTGATTCAAATCTGCTCAAGATGCAGTGTTGCACAGCTAAGCATCTTCTTGATTACAATCCGCCACACTCCTAACTGTGCTCATTCTCACTGCCACGGATACTTTGTCAACAGTCAAATTACACCATGCTGATAACAATGCATCATGGGGTTCCTTCTCTTAGGCCCCTGTTAGGAGATGGGGTTCATAAAAATG
>NDGM011045120.1:0-16399 GCA_002564305.1 Octomys mimax | reverse complement strand
ATAAAAGTGAATCTTCATTTCCAAAACAGCTGAAAATGCAAATCCAGCTTACCTACAGTAGTCTTTAATATTTCTCATATGCTGGGGAGTGCTCAGTTGGTTCACTGCATGTGAGAAATGAAAATGTAGACAAGCCTAAGACACATCCAATCTACTTCCAAAGTTATAGTTATTTTGAAAATAATGGCTCAAGCATATATTTCATATCGAAGCCCACCAGGTATTTATGTATACATTCTTTATTTTATTACTTTTCAATATATTATTATAATTTTAATTTATTTTTATTTTATATCCTTTTGACCAAAATTAGAAAGTGAAACAACAGGTGTCAGTATATTGCTTACTTCAGTGGAAGAACTTCACAAACATAAAATATGGCTATGCTTTCATCACTCTACCCAAATTCTGGAGATATGAATTTCAAGAGAGTTTGAGATTGTTCACTCTAGTAATAGAACCCAATTATGGACCCAAATCTTTACAAAATGTAAGCCAAAATAACCATTTCCTACTTAAATTGTTGGTATTCAGTATTGTGTCTCATGTACAAGAAAGTAACTAAGAAAAATTTAGTACCAGAGAAATGGAACCATGATTGTGTGGTTAAGATGCCTGTATACGTAGTCCTCAGGAGGAATTTAGAAAGTTTCACAGATGCTGCCTGGAGAAGCAGGCCTAGAATGCTGTAAGCCTATCTTGATTAGAGATTATTTTGGAACTCAGAAGATCAGAATGCTAAACAAGTAGATAGGAAGTACCAGGCTCAGGAGGTTTCAACTGGGAAGAGTGATGAAATTGGCACTTGTGCTTGACACCATGTGTTCTACTCTGGCTGAAAAGTTTTCTGCATTTTGTTTGTGTCTTGAGACTTTACAGGAGATAGAGATTAAGGAAATAAAACTAATTAATCTGGTGGAGGAAATTTGAAACCAGCCACATATTGGGGCTTTGGCATGGATATTGTTGTAGGCTGTTAGCCAGGTTAATAGTGAAAATCAAGAGCAAAAACATGCTTTTTGCTCCAAGAGCTCCAACTTTTCCAAAAAGAAAGAGCCCACAAAGATGAAGCAGAGAAAAGTTTAGCTACAGAGAAGATAATAAGCCAAGTACTTTGGATCACAAAAATGGAAAAAAATGGCTAAAGGCATGACAGGAATCTGCAAGCCCTCTTCCTTCCCAGGATCAAGAGTGCAAGGCTGTAGACTTTCATTTGAGATGACAGCCCCCGGGCGCTGGGATTGAGAGGGGTTACATAGAGCAAGGATGCCCCAACTTGGGTTTACAATGCCCTGTAGGCATGCAGGGGCCCCTGCAACTATGATGTAGAAGAACTTCACTGTTGCTCCAGGTGGTAGGAGACCTTGGCATTGTCCTCGTGCTTGTGATTTGGTGGTCATGAAGAATATAAGAGTAGTGTGGTCATTAAGCTTCCTACAAGATTTTAGAAGACTTTGGAAGCCAAGCAGTGTGACTACAGTTTGTGCAAGTCTGAGATTAAAGCTGCAAGTGAAGTGGAGACCTCAAATTTTGGGGAAACCAGGAACATGAAACATCTAAAGAAAAGAAGTTAAGAAAGCAGCCTAACGGATAAGCCATGAGTGACACAACTGCTGGCAAGGTCACAGGATTGGGGCTGCCCAAGCCATTTGGAGCCCACATCTTTGCCTTGAAAGGTAGAACAAGAAGGTTGAGTGTTTGATGACATGTTTTTAGTGTCCACTTGGTGCAATTTGTTTTTGTCGCACTATTTCTTCTTTTGGAATGGGAAATTTGCACCCTGTGTCACTTTTTTGTTAGCAATATATAATTCTTTTTTTTTTTTTAAATCAGGGCTCACTGCTAAATGTCTGCCATGAATTTCAAAGACGATTTTGGACTTGAACTTTTAAACAAATCTGTAAATATTAGTTTTTTTGTAACCATCAAGGTGGATTAAATGTATATTCTCTAAAAAGATAGGCATATGTTTTGGGGGCCAGAGGAAGGAAGTTGCAGTGTATGCCTCAATCCCTCCAAGCCTTCTCGTGGGGCTTTTCAAAGGTGACTGAATCATCGGAGCATCACAGCTGACTTGCTGCTGAGTAGTACAAGCCTATCAGAAGTGGTAGCTCCCTGAGTGCATGACCTGGAAAGTATTTTTCCCTCAGGTTCTCCCTTGGTCTCTCTCTGCTTCCTACCACTGTGCCAAAAGCACCACTCTTCCTCCATGTGTATTTGACTTGCTACTTGACCTTGGACCCAGCTGACTCTGGACTGAAACTTCCACATAGTGTTAGCCAAATAAAGGTCTCAGATAGCGCACATCAATGAGAAGTGACTATGACATATAGCATATCCATATCAGAGTAGAGTGCAATAAAATATTTCAAAAAGGATGAATTAAGAAACAAGTATATTTCAAAATAGTTAGGCTAGATATACAGCTACTTTCCCTTAGTTCAATGAGAAGAAAGTTTTGAACTAATAGTGTTTAGACAAGACATCATATCTGCATCTTGTACTATGAATAACTACTATGAAAACAACAATATGCAATGTATTAATTATAATAACTGTCCTACTAACCTGTTTTGGGGTTATCTCAATGCTATTTCTTTCCCAATAAAATTAATATTAAAAAGAAATAAGTATGATTACAAGAAAGTTTCTCAGAGATATATGGACGTGGTAGAATTTTCAGAAGGTGCACTGATAAAATAAAACATTTGTATATTAAAAATTTTAGTTTACCAATGCAGGCAGCAATGTTGGTTATCTTGCAAGCATTACATGAGACAATGTTAAATGTTCCATTATAATTATAATCACGACATACTATGGTTTTTATTATAAAATATAATTAGATATTGCATAATTCCACTCAATTGTCAGAGAAGCAAATACAGAATGTCATCAAAGGCCCAGGGGCTGGGAGTAACTGGTAGCCAAAAGTCATAAGAGAACACATATGCAGACTGAGTGATAATAGGTTGCTCCTGACAACTAGGATGTGGTTAACAAAATGACAGATTTTTCTCATATATTAGCAAGAAACAACACTAGAAATCCAGTATCAAACATTAGAGACCATTAAATATCATTTCCTCAGCCAAATATTTCTGGGCTTGCCAAACTGGATTAAAATGTTTTAACGCCTGTTTCATTTTACCAAAAAACTACATATTTTTTTTTCTTTTAGACAAAAACTCAGATTATTTGAGGCTTGAGCCTCATATATCCATTTATTGTAAAATCTCATGAAGTACAATGACCTTTGGACATGTTGTCCCTTTTAAACTTCCTTAAAGTCTATGTCAGTGAAATTCCAGTTTTGAAAGCCAAATAAGCTCTTCTTCATTTTTAGTGGTACGGTAATTAGATTTCAGGTTGTCTAACTCACCATAATGTGTAATATCTAAATTTTTGCTTTAGTATTCAAGTAAAACCAATTTGGAAGACAATCTATTATAGTGGATGGAAGCCAGACAAAATTACGTCGCATCTAAAGGAAAGCCAATAGTGAATATATTTGTGTATTTTAATTTCATCTCGGGAATATCATATGTAGGTGTTTGACTTATTTAAAGGAGACTGTTATACAAAAACCACAAAGCCTAAGAACTGAAGTCATATAAATAGCATAGTTAAAGTAGTCAATAAAAGAAAAGATCTAAGAAAAAAAACAAAGAAAACTGAAGACCGAAGCATGAGAATCTGGTGCTCTGTTGCAAGGGTCTCACATGAAAACTCCTAACAGAATTTCAGCCATTTATACTCTTGATCAAAATTCTTGGGTGGAGTTAGTGCCTTCTAAATATGTCTTCAGCAAACATATCTGAGTGAGAAAGAGGGTTGCATTAAGAAGCTCGAGCTTATGTTCTCTGACAAAATTTTGTATGTCAGTGAACTGAGCATGTTTATAATTTATTTTTCAGATGACTATGGATCTAAGGAAGAAAGCTTTGTGTTAAGGTGATTTGCTGGTTGTTTACAGCATGTGACAAGACTCTTTCCATGAGGGATCCACAGCAGGATTTTACTGGTGTTGTACCCAGAACACTAAGTCTCAAGTTTAGGTTAGGCAGGGTTATTGGAAAGAATGTTGAGAAAATGTTTCTCATAACTCTTGGTACTTAATATGACTACTGATGTTTTACAAAATCAGCTAGAAATAATGCAGGGATTAGGATTTGGGGATTCTTCCTAGACATACTGGACATTGAATTGTCAGTTTGTCAGAAAAAGTGTAGAAAGATTTAACCTTATTTCTATTAAATCCAATGCATACTAAAATGTGGTGTATCTATAAAATAATATACTCTTTGCCCCTAGGAATGAAAAGCAATTATTGATATATAGTACCATACAGAAGAATCACAACCTCATTTTTTGAGTGAGAGTATGTAGCATACATTGTATAATTCCATTTTTATAGAGGTCTAGAAAACTAATTTCTCTCTTCAGTGATACCACACAGAAAGTATTCTAGGTAAACGGCTAGGACACGAAGAGGTAAAAGATGGAGAATAGGAAAATTTCGGGAGGCTACATTGTTCTTCATCAGGTTTTGAGATAGTCCATGGAGATACATGTGTATACAGAAATATTAAATGATATATAACAAATATGTGTATTTTATAGTGTATTATTTATAATTCTATGAATATTTTATTATATAAAAAATTAGATACTTTACAAGCATGATAAAAGTTAAACATATTTGGTAGCATGGAATTTTAAATTATTTTTATAAACAAAATTTATTCAGAACTTTAAATGATATCATTATATTTGGTCATGCTATAAAAATGCCATATGTGTGTATATATATATATATATATATATATATATATATATGCCATAGAGATAATATAAAGGTGCCTTTAAATCAAGATTACTATCTCATTTCAAATATTGGAAATGTTTATATATTTATCAGAAATATTACATAAATTACAATAACAAAATTTATAAATCCAATATCCATTAAGGAACTGAAATGTCATTCTGGAAAACTTTCTTTTACCTTGAACCACGACTCTTTACTCCTTATCTTGTAGTTATAAAATAAAGGGTATTATTGAAAATTTTTGTTTGCATTTTACAATGAAAGAAACATAGTTTTTTTTGTTGTTGTTGTTCATTTTTCTCACACATTTTAATTCTGAACTGTATCTTCCTACTATTCTCCTTGTAATGGGTTGGGTCTGAAATTTTCCCTAAATTATCATGTGTGTTAAAGGCAATTTTGTCACCCAAGGGCTGTACACTGGTGTGTCCATGCCTTGATGAATCCTACAGAATGTGCTGCAGGCGGCCAGTCTGGTAGGAGTCAGCCACCTGGGGTGGTGGTGTGGAAGGATGTACTTTTCTTCCTATCACCTCCCTCTGCTCTCTGATTCCTGGCTGCCATTCTCGAGTGCTTTTTCCTTCACACTTCCCTTGCTGTTCTAGACTGGCCAACCACGCACTGAAATCATGAGCCGGAGAAACCACTTTTCCCTGAAGCTCTGTGTGTTTAATATGCTGTTCCAGGGATCAGGAAAAGGATTACAAAAATAATTTAAAAGGGCCAGCAAGGTAGCTCAGTGGACCCAGCGACTGCTTAGGCAAGTGCAGTGACCAGGGTTCGATCCCCGGCACCACATGCCGCACAGGCTTTGCCCTCGGGTGCAGTGAGCCAGAAAATGAGACTGGGCATGGCAGCGCACACCTGTAATCCCAGTGCTGGGGAGGCTGAAAATAGGATCACTAGGAGTCTGAGCTGTGTAGTGAGACCCTACAATAAATACATTTAAAAAAAGAAAATAATAAATTATTGTTTTCTCCCCAGCTTATCTTTCATATTTGCTGAGTGATTAAAAATGGCTTTAAATGAATATGAATAAATTGAATTTTGCCTGCATTGCCAGATAAAGATGGAAAAGACAGAAGTAAAGCTTCTGGAGACACGAGCTTGTGATCGCAGACTCAGGGAGGGAACGGAGGACCACTGAAAGTTAAGCTAAGTGAAATTTGGATGATGTCATAGAGCTTGGTCTATGATGTACAAGGAGCCATAAATGTAGCAGGTCTCATTTTTTCCCCATTTTTCATTTATCTTTAGTATGTGTCAGCCATAATGAATGACTACGTCTTAGAACAATAATTTCTTAACATTCTCGAGGATAGACCAGAATCACATTGCCTAGAGCTCAATGTTCCCCCTGGAAGGGTTGTTGGGAGCATTTCATTTTGGGTTTCAAATTCCAACAATGTTAACAGTCTCTCTCATTCGTGTATTAGTAACTGCATTCCTCCAGTTTTCCCCTTCAACTTCAGTGTTGTCTTTCCTGTATATGTTTCCTCTACATGTGGGAATCAGCCTCTCTTTTGCTAATAGACATTCTCTAATTAGATTAAGGCCACATTTTCTCTTGATCACACCTACAAAGACCCTGTTTTCAAAGAAGGTCACATTCTACAGGTGTTGAGACTTAGGCATGTGTTTTGGGAGAGGTCACTTCTATCTACTGTACTTTTGCTAGAAGTATTTTAGTGAACCAATGTTGGAATTTGAATTAATTTTAGAAGCTTTACCATACCAATTAAGGCAGGCAGACAATTTTAAGCTTAAATTTTTCTTTGTTTTTTAAGACACCCTATAAATGCACAATCTCTTCCTTTATCTGAAATTCCCTTAAGAAACCAGGATAATTATATGACTGCTGTTGGTTGAATAGTGATATTTATACAGATAAGCAAATTGATTTTCATAGTTATATGTAGACTACCACATGTAGCTTCCACACTCAAAAAAGGGCATAGATGAGAGTAGAATAGTTTCATCAGGAATGTGCAGTGACAAGAACAGTTCTTGAAAACTTTCCACCTATCTAATGCAGTTTTTTTTTAAAAAAAAAAGCCATCACTAGAAAGGTTATGACAAAACCGTGAGCTGAATAAAGGTTTCCAACCAAAGAAAATCTTTATTTGGTTTTAAAAATGCGAACTAAAGCAAACTTTTCAAACTCCTCTGCCCTCATAACTGTCACATTCAGACTTATATTTTCCTTATACAGCCCTTCTATTGCACCATGCGTAAGAAAATACAGGGAAGAACACATGGTAACAATGTGTTAAAAGCTGGAATTTGTCAAAGATACCAAGGAGGGTGAAAATATCACAGGCTTCATAACAGATAGTATACACGGCTTGGGAGAGAAGAAGGAAACCTCCAAAGCCCAGTTCCGTGTGGTACTCAGTCTCCTCCAAGACCCAGACTTCTTTCATCAAAGGAGATACAACAGGTCTGATACATAAATACTGCCACAGAGTCAAGTACCTGATCCACAGTGTCAAAAGCTTCAGATAACTCATTCAAAAGGATCAGTGTTCTAAATTTAAATCCAGGAATCCATTAATTCACTGCAGGAATAAAATTGCTACTCCTATACACAGTCTTACAGGAGAAAGACTTTTCTCAAGCTTTTCTATAGCTGAAATAAAAGTGAAGCTGTAGAAATCAATCAACTATAAAAAAATTAAAAATCGTAAGAAAAAGGAATACAATTCTTGGAGGGTTATTCAAAGCGCATGAAAGATATATAGGAGAATATCTTGGAAATAAAAGTATTAGTATATTTTTTACTAATACTTTAAAATAAATCATTTAGTATTTTAACCAAGATAAAATATTGTAATATTGTTTTATCTGATGTAAGATCTGATATTCAATCTTTTTAATCTATAAATCCACCATTTTATAGGATCAGCATAATTATTAGTGGGTAAGAACTACATGGGAACAGAATGCCTAAGTTGGAATAAAAATTTTTTAAAAGAAATCAACATTAGAAACATCTGTCAAGATTAAAATTTATGCAGTGTATCAACTACATTTAAAAGTTCTGAAGATCTACTTATTTTTATATTCATTTATACTAAAATACCATTGCTACTATAACAAATCAGAAACCAGCATTAGAATATTTCCATGAATGTGAAAAATCTTCTTAGAAAAAATAAGGTAAATATACAACCATATCTATATATGGCTGTATATTTACCTTATTGTGTATAATATATATATATGTATATATATATAATGGTATATTATAGAAACACAAATATAATATAAATGCAAAAACATTATATAAGTACAAAACAATGTTAATATAAAGTAATAATGCAGACACATTTGGTTCACTTATAAAGTCATACTCATCTGCCTAGAGAGATGTTGAACTATTTGCTGAAATGGTAAATAAGCAATAACTTATGCTTCTGAGGCTGAAGACAGAGATTATGTTCTAAGGGAGGGTGAGGTTTTAGGTAAATTAATTTGTATTGTATAAGTTTTTGGTATTTGTATGTCTAAACTTTTTAAAGCATCCTAGTTATAGAAACTAAATCCTTAGCTAGGCCTAAAACATTCTTATTATCCCTTAAGTCCGAGCTTTTGCCAGTTGCCTTCCAACTCTGATGTTATTGCTTTCTTAACACATCTCTGGAGCCTCAGCCTCCACATTATTTACTCTTGGTTCATTTCCTTGGGCCTTTCTCAGATACTCCTGTGTGAAAGCACGGTACATTTATTGACTTTTTGCTCAGCTTAAACATTATCTGGATCATTAAAAAATAATGCCATATCAGAATTATAACTTTAACAATAAAACAGAATGTACTGTATAATTAATTCTCAACTAAATATGTAATAGTACTAAATGAATTCCTAGCATAATGTAAATGAGATCTGGGAATTATAATTATTAAAAAAATCAAAGTAATACCACCTTTATTTGGACAGGTTCATGATTTTGGGTAGCATTTAATTTGGTTTATGATTGCTCATGTAGAGCTTTAGTGGTTCTCAGAAGCATCCCTGTGATATCAGTGTGAAAAGATCGGCAAAAATATGTCCAAGGAAAATACGCAATGAGATAGGAACAAGAAACATGGCAACCACTTGGAAATAGGGTAACCATGTGGAATAAATTACTGTGGCAAACTTTGATTAAAGCATGCTGCAGCAATCCACTATGAAAAGTGCAACATCTGATTTGTAAAAATGTTTTTACTAGAATCCACAAAGATTCTGCTTTAAAAGAACAGGGTGCTGTGAAAGGGTCGAAAGTGGCCTCTGGTGTGGAACTTTAATGTCTTCAACTATAATTTATGCCACTTCAGTAAAGCCATTACTCCATAATCAAAAGCTCTTCCTTTTTGTTTTACAGGAAGATTGAAATTGAAATTAATACCTTAATGTAGAAGCATGATGAACTGCCTGTCAGTGAGGTCTGTGCTTGTACTTTTACAAAGTTCAATATCTAGTTCTTTGTGGGTACTATGACTCATCTTTGCCAAAATCATTTGTGGCATTGAAGAAAGAAAAAAGATGGTATCTTCTCAGCAGTGTACGGAAATCCACGTAGGTTAACATAATATCTACTGCAACTCTACAGCTTCGGACAATTTTATGAGCACATTTATATCATTTATTATCCCATAATAAGAAACTTAAAGTGACAAAACATGGATGTAACAAGCAAATAAAAGAACTGTTTTTAGATTACAATAAGTTCATTACTAAACCCAGCACGGATACTCTTATGGTGCAACATAAGAGTATTGGTATTATTCAAGTCAGTTCTGAATATCTCATCACCGTGTTCTTTCTCAAGGTATGTACTGTACTTGTTTGTAGTTTTGAAAATGAGCATTATTATTTTACTTAGTTTGATATATTAAATAAAGCTATCTGCAACAATATTAACTTCCAAGGTGTTATAACTCAGGCATTAAGGAAAATAAATGTGAAAGCCCTGATTTCACAACACTTTATGCATGTTATCTTTAATATGAGGCTATAACTTCTAGTACTTCTTCATTAACCCAAAGATAGCCTGGAATAGAAGCATATTTCACTACTGGCAAGAAATGCAGGAATAGTAATTTAGATTTCTATTGTTTATTAATAAAAATAATAACTTATGTCAAATTCATCTCATAAATGTTCTGTGATAATAAAACAAGATGAAGGATAAAGTGTAGTATAAACTAGGATGCACATAAACTTTAAAACTGTTGAGAATTATTTGTAACCATTAAGTTTACAGGAGACATGCCAGTTCTTGTTTTTCCTCTATTATGCTCTTTCTTTCTTTATTCTCATTGCATTTAAAACAATCTTTCCCCTGAACTACCCTTATTATTTAAGCAATCCTTCTGTTGAGGCTTCCATTAACTTATTTTGACAGTTGCAGATTTTTTAGAAATGAGTTTTGTATTATCCAGCTTGTTATCATTGGTATCAAGTGGTTGACATGCACAGTGTAAAGGACAAGGTATGTATTGGCCCAAAGTTCTAAAGCTTTAGTCCACAGGAGGTTGGTTCACATCCAGAAAGCCATGGAAAAATGATGTCGTGGAGAGCAACTGCTCAACCCCTGGCAACCAGGGCTTTAGCTGAACAAGAAAGAAGGTAAAAGCCAGGGAGGAAAAGATGAAAGTGTAGATATGATTTCCAAGGTTACATGTAATCTCTCATGTCACAAATACTGCCCATAATGTGCTTTTCTAATCCTTTTTGCAATATCTTAACACTATCAATAGTCAAGATTGACCATTTCAAGTTCAAGGGAGAATTGGAGCTATTTACCGCTTTACAAAAATCATAAACTAAGTTTCTCAAGGACTAGACAATATCCTTCTTTCCCTTACTTATTCTAGAATGTTGACAACAGAAATGCACAACAAAATCAGTAACGTAAGACTGCCACTAGGTACCTCTCATGAGCTTCCGTGGCCAAGCACCCACGTGGGCAGTGTCACTTAGGCCAGTCCTGGTACATTACCTGAAGCATCCCATTAAGTTCACTGATTCTATATCTTTTTCCCCAACATTCGCTAACATAAGGGAAGAAAACACAATTACAGAAACCCGAGAGTCTCCTTAGTCCACTTTTCGAAATAGGAATTTGGTGTCGTTTTAGTTCATTTTCTGTTGCTATAATCATATGCCCAAGCCTGAATACTTTACATCACAAAGACATTTATTTAGTTCATAGTTTGGTAAGCTTTCAAGTCCAAAATCAGTTGGCCTCAGTTGTTGCTCCTCCAGTATTTTGGTGGATGACATAAAAAAGGGAGGAGCACCCCTATGAGCCGTCACATGACAAGACAGGAAGTAATCACATAATGAGAGTGGGGGGAGGCCAGCTTTCCTCTTTTATAACAACTGCTCTCACTAAAATTCACTCCCCTAGGAGAGAGGAGCGCATCCTGTGCAAGTGCAGCACCCCAAAGCCTAAGTACTTCCTCTTAGACCTTACTTCTTAGAGGTGCAGTGATTTCTGTACTACCGCAACAAGACAATCCTTCCGACACACAAACCTGCAGAAGAAAATCATGTCCACACCATAGCAAGGATTAAGTTAAGCAGTGGCGAAGCTAGTGTGTGTAGTAAAACCATGTAGTCTTTAAAAATGCGTTTCCCAACTTCACTGGGTGATTTCTTACTACATTATGATTGGAGTAATGATATCAAAGATAATGTGATATAGTTAGTGATAATGGCCAGGCTTCTAAGCTAATACATTTGCTAAAGATGAAAATGCTAACAGCTAGGATTTGGAGGCAGTATTATTTTAATGATACTAGATTTGAAATATTTACTAATTGTGACTCTTTACAGTCCAATTTTGCAAATTTTCTATTTGCTAGTCCATGTGGAGGTCCAAAAATCCATACATTATAGTGAGAAATTCACCTACTAAAACAGATATGTAGTCTACTGGAACCATAGAGAACAACAATCCAATGTCAGTGCCTCTTAGGGTTTGTATGTAGATGTCCCCCAAGAGCATCATGCCTCAATAATCAGGTTTTTTTGGAACATGACTGACACACTGGGGGTTAAAGAACATATTGGACAAGTGCTTTGAGATGCTTTCCTTCAAATTCAACTTAAAAGAACTATAGGTCAGTCTTTGTTCTTATTCATTAATATTAAGCATTCTCAATTTTCTTTTCTTTTTTTTTTTTTTTTTGCGGAACCAGGGATTGAACTCTGGCCCTTGCCCTTGCCAGGGAAGTGCTTATTTCACTGAGCCATCTCCCTGGCCAAAGTTTTTTTTTTTTTTTTGTCAATTTGACTGAAAGGAAAATACTTCAATTTATATGAAAACCTATATATGATAATGCTGAAATACTTCATATCATGTGCCTCTACTGTTCAGATGCTAAGTAGGCTTTTCGCCATGGTGACTAATTTTATATTATCATTGCACAAATTTTTCTAATTTTTAAGACTCATAGACTAGATTCAAATAAATGCTGAAAGAAAATGTTTTTTTTTCTTTTTTTATGTATTTGATACAGGGTCTCACTGCACGGCTTGAACACGTAATGATCCTCCTGTTTTCAGCCTCCCTATCGCTGGGATTACAGGTGTGCAGTACCACACCCAGACTCTGTCGCTGGCTTAGCCCACTTTGAGGGCAGGGCTGGCACACATAGTGGTGCCAGGGATTGAACCACAGTCCCCTGTGGCTGCCTAAGCTTGCCTAAGCAGGCAGTTTAGACTGCTGAGCTATCTCGCTGACCTTAAATTTTTAAGTGATGTGAGTGACCTGAGACACACAGGCAATCAAAATTTACACTGAATGTTCGTATAAAATCAGGAAGATCAAACTCTGTTTGTTCCCAATATCCTGGAATACTGAAACCTTGGTACAATAAGTATGACGTTCATTTCTATTGTTAACAAAATGAAAATATTTCAAAGTGACTCTACAAAACTCTCCATTTTTGTATTATGTCTGAAATAACTTTATTGCTTCTTTTAGGCCCTCCATACATTGAAATGACTAGATAAAACCAAATATAACAAAAGGGAAACTGGTGATGATTCGAACTTTATTATACATAGGATATATTATTCATTATATATTGTGTATGCATTTTAAATACTGACATACACTTGTCAAATAAGTATCTACTATTACATAGTTGTAACCTATATCATATGACCTCATATATTTCTGAATTCATTGTACTTTTCTCAACCAATTTTTACGCTATGTTTCATATAGCAAATAAATGTATGAATTTGCATAGAAAGAGGTAATAAAGAAGTATTTTAAACCAGTATTAAAAAGGAGACGCCAAAATATTGTTAATTTTTATAGAGCTCCAATGTAGATTTACCTTTTTTTCTCATATTATGAATGCATAATGCATTTTATTGTAATGGATTAAAATTAATTGAATATTAAATAATAGTTTGTGTCTATGCAATATTATTTTAATTGTTAGTATTTCTGACATCGGAATATGAATACGAATCATAAAATACAGTACTAAACAGCAACACACACAGAGTAAGAGAAACATTAATGATGCAGACTTGCATTATACAAAGAATATTTAATGCAAGTTTTGGCAGATATAGAAGGGAACAATCTGTCTACTTCTTATTTTGCAATAACTCTACACTTTCCGCACTCTATTTTTAATAAAATTATAATATTAATAAATTACCATAATATGTCATAATTTATACCAAAGTTCCTGTCTTTGTAGCAATGAAGCTTATTATTTTCATTTAAGGAAAGTATCAATTCTATCTCATGTGTAGGAAGTAAGGCACCTTTTAAAAAAAAACGTGCTCCAGCAAGAGCAATGTCATATAGATTTGAACATTTCAGTAGGAAGTCTCTTCATTTAATTTCTCCAGAAAAATATTCTGCTAAATGTTGGCACCTTTAAACCAAAATTTTAGTGTCTTGCATACACTTATGGAATAAATTTTGACTTGTAGAAGCATACGGGACACTTTTTATTTGTGTTTCCCACCCACTTGAATCCTATGGTCTTTGGTTATTGCTTTTCTCCCTGTCATACAAGAACATCATCTTAGCCACGTCCAGGATATTTGAACAGTGTTGAAAATGGGCATTATCATTGTACGCAGAAGCGTACGGGGCAGCCTATCTGTAGTGGCACCCTGAGAGGAGAACCAAGACCACAAATACTGGGAAAGGTAGGAACAGCCAGGACTCCCTGGTGCAATGCAAGGGATCCGAAGAGGACATTGAAACAAGTAAAAGCAGACGCTGGTCTGTGTCTTTTAATCAAATCCCAAAAGCCAAACCACTGGAAAAGTGATAAAATTGTGGCCACTTAATGTATGCAGGAATCTCTGTGTTCAATCAGTCAATGTTTATACTACTTGTGGTTAAAATCATTGCACACGCACATTAACCTTGGGAAAAAGCCAGGAAGTTAGAGAATGTATTTACAAAAACTATATGATGCAGTAAATTTTAGTACCTAACTGTTCTATATTTTAGATTATGTTATTTAAATTATCCTTATATTCAGTAATATTTTAGCATGCTACACAAAACAAACCTAAAGAGCATCATGTCACTGATTAACTGAATTTTAAGACTGTGGAAAAGACTTACACTACATTCGTGGCATACAATGCCTTTTGGGAGCTTCTGTATTTCTGTCACACTTTTTCTATCAGGCTTGATATATTAATTTAATAGTTTCTTTAACCCAGGTTCAAGTAGAAAAATACAGCTTGAATTACATTGTTACAAAATAAGAAAATGCAGTGAATTGTTAAAAAATGTCAATACTTATTTGTCAAAAACGTAGGGTTCTCAAGAATAAAGATAAACCTGTTAGTTACAAAATGAATAAAAGCTGAAAAACAGTCATATCATAAACTTCAAAGAAATTTGTTCAGCTCCTTTCTATCAAGCACGGATTTGCAAACATAAAGTATAGGAAATACACATTCCTTGTTTTATCGGCAAAACTGTAGTATCGACCTTTAGGAAGTTGTTTAGGATTTTGTCTGTCTCATTTTAGCAATATGTGAAAGCATGGGTGCCTAGAGGGCAGGAGCCCAAATGCAGCATATTTTTTTTTTCTTTTTTGGTACCAGGGATCAAACTCAAGACCTTGTGCTTGCCAGGCAGACACTTATGCCAGTGTGCTGTCTCCCCTGTGCTTCCAAATTTTATTTCCTCATACATTTCCAAATTTCAGCCAATTGCCTAGGTGATTTACCACGCAAGTTAGATATTTGAAAAGTAGATGAAATCTGAGCTTCAAAATTTTCTTTCCTGTTCAGTATCTAACTTATTTGTGCAGATGGCTGGATATAACTGAAGAAGTTTTTGGCATAATGACTCAGCTAAACTATCTATTGTCTATGCATGAACATGAAAGATTGTATTGAGGGACTAGAAGACTGAAAATTATCTTTTGCTGATTTTCAAAGATAGACAAACCCAGGAAGCTGCAGCTGCACTGTTACCAGTGCAAGGATCTAGCCTGTTAAGTACATTAGAATTTTTCTCTTGAAGCTGTTCTTTTTATTTAACCAGTGCTTGTCATTCTCTCTGGCTCCCTCATACACTTTAGCCAATTGACAAGTAAACTGAGATCTGATTTGAAAGTGTTACCTGTAACAAATCAAAGGAAGTTTCTGTATGGAGGTTTGAACTTTTCATATTTTTCCAATTGCTTAGTGTTCTTTGGAAGCTATCTGCTATTTTGTTGTTATTAAACCCTAACAATGTAATTAGCATTGTAAATCTCTGATTTACAAATGCTTTATTTTTGCGAAATAGTGAAATGGTTTATAAAGTGTGCATTTGAAAGCACTGAAGGAAATCAGCACATAGTAGACCCCAAGCAGTGTGCACTTGGCAAATAAGTGGCATTTGTGCTGTCCTCTTGTTTTATTCTTCTCTGGGTATTTATCCAATTGACACTTTCTCATTTTATTCTTGAAATTATTATATTCTATCTATCTGAACTTATTCTCATTCTTTAAATATTCAAATATCAGTTTCATTTTATGTGTAAGGTATGTGATATTCAGACAGATAATGATGTTAAGCTTAACTGCCTCTGTTATAGAATAATAATATCAGTAAGCTTATCTTCTGGATGTTTAACAACTGAAGTTTGCAGACCAAAAATTAGACAGATAGATGGACTAAAAAGATAGCCAACATTTTGGCACTAGCCCTTCAAGGTCAGTGAGGACTCAGGACATAAGAGAACCTCTGCTGGGACATCTTGCAACTAAGTGGTGTCCCAAATTTTCTGATCAAGGAGATTAAGGGGCCACAGAAGAAAGTGATCAACAATGTATAGTGTGCCTAAGGAGAGTCATCTAGAGAGAAAACATTCTCTCAGGCTTTCACAGAAAGCAAACTGGTCCAGCAATGGACTTGACTCATCCACATGGCCGATACTGACAAAAGATCCACAAGGTGCTGTACTGGGTTGGTTCCAAGGTAAATCTTGAGGGGATTTGACTGAAATTATCACATAGGAAAAGTTACATTTTTAGTTATATAGGTCTTGCTTTAACTTAGTTTTAACCATCCAGCAGAAAAGTGTAACC
>NDGM011045106.1:0-12016 GCA_002564305.1 Octomys mimax | reverse complement strand
TGAACTCAGGCCCTTGCACTTGCCAGGGAAGCACTTATTCTACTGAGCCATCTCCCCAGCCTTCATTCCTTTTTGACCATTGGAGAAAGCAGAAGATTCCCTGACCTTTAAGATCAATTGAATTGACCTGGTTAGGGAGACCATAATCCCATCCTTGTGCTCAGTCACAGAACGGAAGCGGGCTTGGCCTTCATGGGAGCAGGGTTGGTTCCAAATTCAGATGCACATTGCCCAGGCTGGAGGCTGCCTCCAGCACTGCCCAAGACGCTTCCAAGGGTCCAGCGGAGTAATGGAAGACTAAGAGATGAGAACGTGAGCAGGTGGTCATGTCTGGTTCACTCAACAGTTCACATGCATTTTAATTATTATTTGTCGAGTCTTGGAGCATACTTTATGTTGCAGTTTCTGTTCTGTGTGCATGAATTTAAGATGGACAGAATGTCAAGGATCCAAACTGAACTGCCGGATGGCTTAGTGCTGAGATGGTGGCTTTGCCCTCTCGTCCAGGCTGGCCTTGCGCAACCCTTTGTGCCGGTTTCACCAGGAAGTGGAGACGTTTCGGCATCGAGCCATCTCAGACACGTGGCTGACCGTGAACCGCATGGAGCAGTGCCGGACAGAATACCGCGGGGCGTTGCTGTGGATGAAGGACGTGTCCCAGGAGCTCGACCCAGACCTCTACAAGCAAATGGAGAAGTTTAGAAAGGTAGGGGTTCCACCTCGACTCTCAAAGGGGTACGTGCTGGAAGGTAATGAGGTGTGATTTGAATCCCTCCAGTAAAAGAGACATAAGTCAAAGGCACCAAGGATACAATTAATCATAGCTGACATCTTCTTATGTGACAGAATACCAATTAATGTGGTATATAATTCTCCAAGGATAAGAGAGAAGAGACAGCTGGAAATTGCTGAAAGTTAGTAACTGGTTTTAATTGAAGCTGGATTTTCACATAATGGGAGCTTATTGTAATGTTGTCACTCTTAAATGCCTTTTAAATGTATAACTAAAAATCAAGATTAGATCAAACAAGTCTAGGAGATGAGAGAAGGCTACCAGGGAAGTCTCTTCAACGGCAAAAGGTATATTAGTGTTAAGAAAATGATGCTATCTCTTTGTTTCATTAGTTGTTCTGAAGTGGTGGGCTTTCGCTATCCGATTAGCTGATGGGGGTATCGACTTTCTCACACTTTCCAGAAATTTCCTTGAGGAAAAAAGTAGCTGGTGCCTTCTCAAATTTTCCTGAAATAACTAGTGAGCAGCACTGGAACAGTCTTCCTTTCATTTTAAATTATTATATGTCAAAGTACTTGTTAAGACATTTTGTCATACAAAGATACATCCTACCACTGGGTGGCAGTCGCGCCCTGGTTATGTAGGCGATGTGGCTTGGTTTTTGCTGTTGTGTAGAATCTTAGTAGTTCTTTGTTTGGTCAGCTAGATATATTTTCAGGTGGGAAAAGAAGAAAGAATAAGCCAAATGTTAGACTTGACAGGACACTATGTAAACTGTCTTACTCCTTTTAAATGATCCATTTGTAATTAGAAATGTTGCTCAAAATCCCTACCTATCCTTTGAAGTACATGACGGGAGCTATGAATAGGAGACCTTGCTGGTACCTAGGAGGTTCAAGGTGTGGGGGTGGAGAGAGGAAGGGACCTTGCATTGCTGGGGAACGGCTACCAATTCTTGATGTAGATGTTAGGTCAGTCGATACAAATTCCTCTAGAAGCTGAATTTTCTTTTGCTTTGTTTAGAGTCCCTCACTGCAAAGAGAATCTGTACACTATCCAGTTGTCCCCCACCCCCCTAGGTGGTAGGTGCCCTTCACATGTTAGCAGTTTCTAAATTCTCAGTACAGCAGGCTTCTGGACTCGTGGGAAGTCAGGCCTGACACAGTTTCTTGGAGATGACCTGGTAAAAGTAAGTCTTTTTATAAAAAATAATATAAAGCTGCTAGAAAATCAAGATAATGACTAGAATATTCAAGGTTTGGTAGCTAGAGTCTAGAGACCCAGAGCTACTTTCGAAGTTCTCTGACTTTTTTGTTTGTTTGTTTGGGTGGTTTTTTTTTGGCAGGACCGGGGATTGAACCTAGGCCCTTGGGCTTGCTAGGCAAGCACTTATTCTACTGAGCTATCTCCCTGGTCCCTATAAAGGGGCTTGACTTTTTTTGGTCTGACTTTCTAATCATGCCAGTAATTTGCTTTGTCTTTAGCACTTTACTTAGGGGTTGAGGAGGATACAGTGGAGGGGGCACAGCCATAAGGGAAAAAAGAACAATACCAGTAATGCTGTTCACAGGGCATATTGCTAATCACTGTCACATACACCTCTTTAGTGGCACAGTAATCAGGTGTAAGCTCCATTTTATACATAAGAAAACTAATACCTGTGCTAGGCAGTTATGCCAAAGTCAGACAGGAAAAAAGAAAAGAAAGTCAAAATCCTATGAAATCTGCATTTTTTTTCTTTCTTTAAGAGACACAAAAAGAAAGTTGAAAGGCATACCAAAAATGAACAAAGAGATTTTCATAGTAATACATCTCCTGTGAGTTACCCATTCAGTGAGCGGTTATCAAGCACTTTCTATGTGCCAAATAATGAAAGTAGACGCATGATTGTCCTGGAAGGCAGAAGAATTTCACGTGCAGTTGTGTTTGTTTGGATTTGGAGGGGCAGTTGCTAACTGTAAGGATGAACTAAAACCAAGTCCTTCGTCATTCGGTTTGACTGTTGAAACATTTCCAGCTGTTCAGTGTCATCAATCAGGCGATTTTGGAAAATATGGTTTTTTTTAAAAAAAAATTCTTTGCCAGGAAAACGTAGCTGAAGCTGTGCCTTACTCCCTAACCCCATGTGTGCTGGGTTTAATAGCTGAACATGATGTACTTAGAATTTAGGGAACAGATTCTTTTGGCAAGTCTTTCTTCAAGTGTGGGTTTGATGGGGCTGGATGCGTCGCCAGGGCAGGAACCGTGCTGGCTCTCCTGTGAGCTGTAACCCCAGCGCCGGTCCAACACTTGGCCCCGCATTTGCCCTCATGACTTGGATGGTGAGGATGAGGGGAACTGTGGCTTTTCAGACCTCGTGGGCTGTCCCATCATACATGGCTGACCTTACATCTTAGTTATTTTCTCATCGCTGAGACAAAATACCCAACACCCAGAGTTGAAGGAAGAGAGATTTATTTTGACTTGCGGTGTGTGGAGGTCTCAGTCCATAGTCTGTTGTTGGCCCCAAGCCACGCTGGCGTAGCAGAGGGGCATCGCAGGACAGAAGACCAGCAGCAGACGCAGCAGCTCCTCCTGTCCCTGTGTCTGACCCAGGCTGTCTTTAGGGTTTGTAGCACTCAGACCCTTCATCCTGACACCAGTGATCCAATCCCGTCAGCACACCCTTGATCCCAGCAGTGCACAGTCTAGATCCAGCCACCTCCAAAAAGCCCCACAGATGCCTGCCTGTGTATGGCTTTGGAAGCACATGTAGATGCACCGGAACACCTTAGGATGTCTTGTGAATCGGCCTGTGTGATTCTGCAGGTGAGAGGTATCATCGTTAATTTGTGGAGTGCTGCATTCTTTGGAACAACTTTAAAATGTACAGTTTTGGGGCTGGGGATATAGCTCAGTAGTTAGCTCAATGGCCTAGTGCCTGCCTGGCAAGCATGAGGGGGTGAGTTCGATTCCCGATACCAAGAAAACAAAAAACAAAAATGTGTAGTTTTCTGTTCACTTGTGGCTTTATAACATGAAATGTAACTTTGAGTGATTCGTGGTGTTTCGTGCCAGGGGTTTGCATTTTACACAGAGTCCCCGTTAATCGATCAGCAGTGTGTTACCCTAATGTGATTCTGAGTCATCTGGCTCGGGGATCCGGCTGTAGTTGCTCCTCAGGAGTCATGGTACAAGTAGTGCCATTGTTGGGGGTTGCTCCCCATGCTCCTTGGGGAGGCTCCTACCTTCACTTTTCAACTCATGATTCCTTACAAGAGTCATGTTGTTAATTCTGTCGAGGTCATGCACTCCGGGGGAGGGGACTAAAGTTCTAATCCTCGTCTGCGTTGCGGTCCCTCTGTTTGGAAACTTGCATATGCTTGTGTTCATTTATTCATGCATTTAGCAACTACTATGGAAGCCCAGCTATGTCCCGGGTCACATGCAGGATCTCTGCTGTTTGGTCCCAGTACAGCAAGTAGACAGGACACAGTGTAGCAGTCAGCATCTACGGTGCCTTGTGGTGCCTCAGATCACCTTGGCCCAATGTCCTGAGGGAAGGAACAACCAGACAGGATGAGAAAGAAGAGCAAAGAACTAAACTAGAGGAAGTAGGAGCCGCAGAGCAGCGCTCCGGCCTGAGGAAGCACCCTGTGCAGAGGCCTTACGCGAAGGCTGTAGGGTATTTGGAACCAGGGCACAGAGGCGAGCTGGATGTGAGGACAGAGGTGCCTGCCGTGGTGCTAGAGGGGAAGCAGGGCCAGGGCAGAAGGAAAGAGGTCGTGGGGTGGGGGGAGGCGGGCTTGGAAGGGAGGGGTGTGATCAAACTGGTTTTCTCAGTAGCTTCTTCAGATTTGAAGATGGGCAGGAGACTGGAAGGGCCCGTGCCCCGAGGCTGGGAGAATCACCTGAGGAACAGTGGCATGGCTGTGTAATGACTGGGAAGCAGACCAGAGAGCAATGAGCCCCCTGACCTATGCCAGGCCCAGGAGCGGCACCATTTCAACCACAGAACTCTTCATTACTAGAAGTCAGCAGAAAACAACACATATGCGTAGTGAATCTAAGATGACTGAAATGATAAATGGCCAAAGTTAAAATAAAAGAAGCAAATAATCTTCCTTCATCCTGGCACCTTTGGACGCACACAGGCTGACTTGAGGCTTTTGACATCAGTATTAGGGGCTTTTATGAAGTACGTGTGTCAGGACTAGAGACAGAGCGAGGGCTTGATCCCAGTCTCAGAGCAGGGCCTGCACGCCTTGTGAAGGAGCAAGGTACCTGGGAAGTGCCCACGTGTAGCGTTCCCCCCAAGACCCAGTCACAGGCAGGAGTGGGGGTGTAAGCGGCAGGGGTGGGCAGCCGTGTGCAGCGGGACGGTCCTCCTGGGAGCGTGGTGCACTTCAGGACCACGAGGTGTTTTATGAGTAAAGTTACAATGTGTGATATATGTGCCCTTTGCAGGGAGAGTAAAAGGGTGTAATTTAAAAATAGAAGCAGCTTCTTCTAGCAGATTACATCAGCTGAAGTTGTGAGGGCACAACACAGCTCTCTCAGCCCAGTGCCCTTGAGATAGTCCTCCTGTGGTCAATTAAGTATCTTGTTTTTCTGGAAAGTCAGAAATGGGATGGGAGGTAATTATTCTTAATGGAATAAAAGCTGCGTTAGGTATAAGAAAATAGTTCTGAATCCTCCAAAGAGATAGTATGGAAATGTATACGTGGGCATTTGTAGGAGTCACAGTGTTCCTAGACAAGGGCAAGGGGACCAGTGTTTAATGAGGGCCATTTATTAAATGGCTTAATGAAATCACACGGCATTTGTCTAGTGTCTCCTCACCATAATTCAAAAAGATATCTAAGAGTATTGTAGGAGCTATGAGTAACATTTGCTTATATTTATTGCACAGGTTTATATTTATTTAAAAATGTTAGGGTTTGGAGACCTATTAATCCAGTAGACATATCATCGAAGGATGCATTCCGGTGAGAACGCATTAAAAATGTTGGCAGCTTCCTAGGTAGGACCTTATTAGAGCCATTAGTCAGTGGTGTCCTTGCGTCCCATTGATGAAGGTTTGCGCCTGCAGAGGTTGGGCAAGGACTGGTAAACAGCAGTATTGATACTAGAGGGATTTTGTTTCCTATGAACAAAGACTTGGGTTAATTAATTTGACAGTTTCATTAATTACTGCTGAAATCATTGGTCTTTGTCAGAGGTCAGGCTCTTTTAGCAATTGAGGGCAAGTCCTGTGGGAGTCGGAGACGCCAAGTCAGTCAGGAGTGTCGCTGCTGCGGTGTCCCCTGCACTGTGATAAAGGCTTTTGTCTTTTGCCTGGGCCACCAGGGCTCTGGCTACAATCAGTTTCTGGTCAGTTAAGTGCTGCTTTACATCTTGAGACACCAGGAAGGGGAAGGGGAGAGGATTTCAAGTTTGGATCCATGTAATGTGCCAGTGTGAAGTGTCTAAGCGGTACCTAAATTCTCAGGGCTTTGCTTCATTCATATGTAGAAGAGGACTAGGGCCTGACTCCATTGTATCTTCTACCTCTGCTACTTCCAAAATTCTATACACAGAGCTGAATCCTTTCATGTGTTGAAAATTCCTTTGTTTCACAACTCTCCATTTTCATTTGTTGGCTTTGATATGTGCTGTTTGTTTTGTTTAACGAGGGCACTTGTTATTTGTGGTCCTCCAGCAGATGGAATCTAGCTGCCCAAAAGCCTGCCGTTTTCACAGCACAGCTTGGGAGGGGATGAATAATGACACCCTTGCTTTCAGTCCTCAATTTGATGGGATGGAGCCTTGGGGCCTGCGTGTCTTTATTGATTTTCTCCGACTGAACTTAGTAAATAGCAAAAATTATTTTCAGGGTTCAGCCAAGACCATGTAGAATAACGTGCTTAAAACAGATGACTCTTGCAGATCCGGTGGCTGCCTGGCTGCTGCTGCTGCTGGTGGGACATAGGAGGAGGCGGGAGGACAGGATGCGAGTCAGACGCAGCACTCTTTCCCAGCCTCCTCTGGACCAGTGGTGAGAGCTTAGGTGGCGCTCCTAAGTCCACTGCCATTTTCCCATTTGCTAAAGGTAATCACCAGGCCCTCTTCCAGTTGTAATATTTTTTTCTCCGAATTGTTAAGCTCTAAAATTTTCAGCTCATCTGTAGAGAAGCGCAGACATCACAGTAGGGCTACCAGGAGGCCACGGCGTTTTCTTCTACCTCAAGTAATGTCTTGTCTTCCTGATTCTGCCCATTCTTGTTGCTCTTACTCTTAGTCCTAGATACTGGAAAAAAGACTATTTCATTCATAATTCTTAGATAGAAGAGCCTTTGATATTTATAGCTGGTAATTTTCATCATTTATGCAGATATTGATAGTTGTACAAGAGAAAAACCTAGAGCTTACAGACCAGCCACCTATTTCTGTACATTCTCTTTTCTTGAACACGCCTGTGTGCTGCTTCCTTACTGTCCGTGGCAGCTTGCACAATGCCAGGGTAGAGCTGAGCAATAGCAGCAGAGGCTGCAGGGCCTGCAAAGTCAGAATTATTTATTCTCTGCTTTTTTACCCAAAAGTTTGCTGGCTTCTGCTTTACAGGCTTCCTGCATGTTGGTGTTGAGAACTTGGCCTTTTGTAAAATTTCTAATTATGGCAAAAAGCGTGTAACATATATCTTACCATCTTAAGCAGTCCTCAGTTTCAAGATGGATAGCGCTGAGCACTTCCACATTACTGTGCATTGGTTCACCAGGATCTTTCACTGTGCAAATCCAAAACCCTAAATCCTTCAATCCCCGGTTCCACCAAAAGAAAAAGAAAAGAAAAAAACAACAACAAAAAAAAAGAGCCTAAATCCATTAAACAACAGCTCTATTCCTGCCTCCCTTCATTCCACTACTCTCAGACCAACCTTTCTACTTTCGAGTTCTATGAATTTGACTGCTTTAAATGCCTGTATCTTATGTAAGTGGAGCATGACAGTGTATGTCTTTTTATGGCTGGTTTATTTCAGTGTATGACACAATTTCCTTCCCTTTTTGAGGCCGAGTAATGTCCCCAATGCAAGTATATATCAGATTTTGTTTATCTTCTTCCTTTATTGGTAAACATTTGAGTTACTGCCACTTGTTGACTTTTGTGAATAGTGTTGTAGAAGTACAAGTTTGAAATGTGTCCTTGAAACTCTGCCTCTAATTTTTTTGAACAGATATGCAGGTCTTGATGGGCCATATATATGGTAGTGCTATTTTTAATCTTTTCAGGAACCGCTCTGCTGCTGACGTTAAAAAGTTTTGCACTGAGTGGTTGGCGTGCTCTCTAATTCCCCTTGTGGAATACTCGCAAGTCCTTAAAACAAGTAACTGCATGCGCATACAGAGGGGCATGTGATTCTTGGACATGATATTTTTGAAGAGTGAAACTTTAACCTTAAGCTTCTAATACCACTGATGTTATTACAAGTTTGATAAAAATATCAGAAACTGGAAACCGGCAGCACCAGAAGAATGTGGCTAGTTAGCCTAGTCCGTAGTTCAGACTCCAGTCCTTTTTTTATTCTCCACATTACCAGGTGACACAGAAGGTCTGCCTCTAGCTCGAGGACTGTAAGGACAGGGAAGAATGCAGAGGAAACTGGGACTGTGTAGGAGACAAAAGCAACTTCATGAGTTGGCCAGATAGCTCAGCAGATTAAAGTGCCTGCTTAGGCAGATGCAGGGACCGGGGTTCAATCCCCAGCCTTCTTGCCGGCCCCACCTCCTGAGGTATGCTGAGATGGCGAATGAGACTGGGCATGGTGGCACGCGCCTGTAATCCCAGTGCTTGGGAGGCTGAAAACAGGAGAATCACTATGAGTCTGATCTGTATAGTGAGACCCTGTAGACCCTGTATTAAGTACATTTTAAAAAAAAACTTTGATACTTGCCTTCTTGACCAGAAACAAAAGAAGAAAAAACAAACACAAAAATACATGGTTACAGCTCTAATTCCATATACCTACATGAGGAGTTGCTTACCTTCCTTTAAACCAGGAGTTTGGAAATCATGCACCAAAGTCACTCAAATCATTGGGAAGATTTCTGCTAAGCAAATGTAGAGCTCAGACATGTACGTTTGTAAACTCTCTTGGTGTAGAACCATTACACTAGACAGTGGAGGCAGGAGTGAGACTCCCACTCTCATTCTTCCCTCTTGACTAATCTTCAGGGATTTGGGTGCCTTGTGCCATAAGGCCAAACGAGAGAAGTGGGCGGCACCATAGGAGGTGTGGCCGGGAGTCACAGGATGCGTTCATTGCGTGGACTTCAATGCAGACACAGGATGGTGTGAGAACACGAGCTGGGAAGTGATAGGCACTCCTATTCCCAGCCACCCACCTGGAAACTCCCAAAATTTTATTATAATAGAATAGGGACAAAAATACTCTCTTGAAATTTTTATTTAACAGACATGGTATAAGACACCCTTTGTGTCCGGCACTGTTCCAAGCTATTTGCTAGCATAAATTCATTTACTCTCGTTAACGACCTAGTAAGTAGGTAAGTTATCATCACCATTTCATCCACGAGGAGACAAGAATAGAGGGGAAGGATCTTATCTAGGGCCGCCCAGGTCACCTCAGAACCCTCCCTGGCCTGCCACAGTGACACACAGCACTGCCTTCCCGCACGGCACTTCATGGTCACTCAATTGACACCTTCGCTTTGGAGGCAACCCAGATGTCATCCCAATTTACAGACAAGGAAAAGCCAGAGTTCAGGAGGGAAGAATCTGACTGTGGTTCCAAGACAGTGCAATATGAGAGCTTAATCTGCAAACATCTTACTTGTTTCCAGAGTACCATAAACAAATAAAAGTGTTAGCAGCCCATGGTACTCGGGGTACCGTGGGGCCTGAACCACAAACTGGAAGATCCATTTCCTCAGGGCTTGATGTCAGACAAGCTACCAAACCCAGTGACTGTGATCAGCCTTTTTGGCAGGTTGGAGCTAGGAAGGCGTCCCTTTTGGGTGGCTGTGAGGATTAATGGATATGATTCCTGGGAGGCGCTAGCACTGTGTATGGTGCAGTGCCAGTTCTCAGTGATAATTGTTTTTATAGCTGCTATAATAAACCTGAATTTCCAAGGGGAAATACTTAACATCCAACAAAACATGCTAAGTAAAGCAATTGTGTGGTGAGAGGCAGGTTTCAGCTGTGAGTTGCCCCCCATAGGGCAAGGTGGGGGGAGCACCTGATGTAAAACATGAGGGCAAGTCCTCAGTGGCCGCCTCATTAGGATTCAGCTCCCTCCAGCCGGGGTGGGGGGAGGCAAGATTCTCCTGGGCGTCCAGCTAACCTAAGACGTTCTCACTGCCTGTCCTAGCTCCCCAGCGTGCCTCTGGGGCCCGCTGTCCATCTCACCTTGGCTCCAGTGTGCTTAGGTAGCCAGCCTTTGTGTTCTCAGAATTGTCCCTCCGCCCCGCGATCTGCTTCCACGCAGAGGAAATCTTTGAAAAACACGGGGCTCTTGAGGGTGATTCTACACCTGAAGGGGCTGAGACATTAAAGAGTAGGTCTTCATTTGTGCCTTTTCTCCTTGATTTAACTGGAGCTTTTATATTCCTTTTGTTTTTAGTTAGGCTTGTTTGTTGAGAAGTGTTTAAATTTAAACAAACAAAATGTTCATAATGTGTTTCTATCCTGAAAAGTTTTAGGTTATTTCTGTGCAAAGTAAGTAAATATATCTACACCCATACCTTCCCAATGTAACAAGGAAATTAAAGCGCATTACTGGCATATCCTGTGCTGTTTCCCAAGCTGCAAATCTCTCTTCAGCTGCTGTTGTGGGCACTACCCACACGCAAGAGCTCTCTCGGTGCCTAGGAGCACACTCCCACAGCATCGCTTCAGTTAGTTTCCTCCTCTCATTCTCACTGGTGATGCCTGAGCTTTGGTCTTCCTTGAGGTGGAGGGTCCTGTCAGCCCCCAGCCCCCACTGCAGCGCTAGTCCTAATTTCCTGATAAAGCTGTTCATGCCATTTTCTGGGGTAACAACTGTACATGGCCCTATCTTGGCCATCTGACAAGTCCAGACTTCATGGGTCTCTGTCAGCCCTTCCCAGCGGGCTGCGCCCTAACCCCTCCCGTCCTGCCACTGGAGTGGGGCTGCACCGCTCGCCTCTGTTCCCCAAGGCCACTCCACAGGCATGTTCTACATCTCCAGATTATTAAAGCTGCGCCATTCACCTCCTTCTTACATATCCTCCCTTCTGCAGACCCTGTTTTTCCCATCAGAAATCCCCTTTACTCTTCTTTTGTTCCTGGAAAGCTCGGAGGCATCATTTAAGGCCACATCACTGTAGGGAGCCTTTACAGACTGTGGAGAGCAAAGCTGTTGTCCTTTTGCACTGTTCCCATCGCTCTCTGAATACGCTGCTCCGCCTGTGTACAGCAGGTATCAATAGGTATTTATTTATCAAATGGATGAATTGGTAAGCAGACAGGCTTATAACTGTCCTGAAAGCAAGACTAGGGTGTCTCTTACACATCTTTGGACCCTGATCACACAATAAACAAATACAGTGTACATCCTATAAGTGTTCTTATTACTGGATGAAATTTAATCCTACTATTTAATAAAAGTGAGATGTGTCTATAAGCAATGCCATTTGATGGTAACAGTCTAGAAAATGCAGTTTTCGCCTGTAAATGCATAATTTCCATCTATGAATCCATAAGAAGAGGAAATAGTCCCGTGGTCTTTAAAATAAGCATATTTTGCGATGCTGTGAGAGCTGGGCTAGTATATTGGCTTTTTTAGAATAGACTTTTGAAGAGCAGAGTGGTGAGGGAAGGATCACTTCTTTCCTGAGAGATTTTGGATATTTGCATATGGTATTTCTCTAATTATATGAGGGATAAGCTCGCTTCAATCTCAGGTTTTGGTGTGGACGCCGGATAAAGGTGAATTATGCAAGTGTGAATTAACTCAGTCCAAGGTACTTTCCCTTTTCCCAGATTGTTTGGCTTTTCTTCCTGAAGCTTACAAGCCAGGGGTGGGACTTTGCAAGCCTGCTTTCTAGAATTGCATAGACAACAACGTGCAAAACCTATCGATTTTGCCCAGTGGAACCATCAGAGTCCAGATGAAAATGTGTCAAGTCCATTTCTTAAGAAAGACTTCTCGGTGGCTCAGGGGCTGGACTCTGGGATGAACTCATTGTTCCTGTGTTTGTGTCACATTTTACTTTGGGCTGCAGCATCAGGGATGTCTGGTGTTTGTAACATCCTCCCCTGCTCTGCTCTCCCTTCCCCTCT
>NDGM011045098.1:0-13222 GCA_002564305.1 Octomys mimax | reverse complement strand
TTTCTTTCTTTTTCTTTCTTGTTTTGTTGTGAGACAGGGTCTTGCTGTGCAGCTCAGGATGACCTTAAACTCACTACTTAACTCATGTGACCTCGAGCTAACAACCACCCTCCTGCCACAGCCTCCTGACTTCTGAGATTACAGGCATGTGCCACTGCTCCCAGCCAGTCAGAGTTTTACTTTAATTATATGGCTCTAAAATCTAATAAAGGTTGTAGACACAACTGACATCAGTAACAAAGAATGAATTAACAAATAAGTGTGTTAATTATGGATTTTCAGAACTTCTTGTTGCAAGTTTAAAATCTCCACTAAGTTGATTTGGTGGGTGGATCTGAGGTGGGGGTTCTCATTCCTTAAATTTGTTGGTATAAATGAGATACACATAATAATTACAAATGCGTTTGTTGGGCAAACGTGACCAAATGTGAAAATTCCAGACGTGCCGTACTCCTTTTATTTTGAATTTAGTACAAGGTCTACAGAGTGTACAGGGTCTCACTACGGAGATTGGACTTGCAGGGACTCTCCTGTTGTGAGCCTCCCAAGGGCTGGGATTACAGACTCGCGACACCTTGCCTTCTCAGTGTGCCCCGTGGGCAGGGCTAGGACAGCAGGCCTGGAATCAAACCTGGCTGCTGGGCTCTGCCAAAGCAGGCCCTTTAGTCCACTGAGCTATCAGGCCAGCCCAGTGGTCCATTTTTTAGAGTATGTGAAAACAATTTATTGAGAAATTTACAGTACACGCGGGAGTCTACTCATGTAAAATCACAATATCTCCTTCTTTACCTTGTCTACACTAACAATTTTGAGTGTTGAAATTCTTTTGAGAAGACAGGTATAATAGGTTAGATTTTATGTGGTACAAACTTTCATTCACACTTTGCATTCAGTAGCACATTAAGATTGTAATGATGCATAAACTCCTAGCAATGCCATGTATAACATTTTAGATTTAACAATGGAAACAATAATACATTCTCTTGTGTTGATAACCCTTGAGTCTTACAGCTGCACAAAATGAACAAGGAGTGCAAACAAAGCAGCAGCTTATGTTCCAAAAAACCAATGGCAACACAAATCCTTTTATGGACATAGGGCAAAGAGTAAAAAAACAAGGAACAAAATTTTATTTGTTGCCCTTTCTGGACTGCAAAATCATATCTGATACATTTAGAAATTAGGCTTAATTTAAGTAACTCTGTCTGTGGTTATACATCTTGCTCCCTCTGAGACAGGCTAAACATAGTAGAGAAAGAGAAAGAAACTAGCAGCACTGGTAAACACACAAAAATTAAAGGAAATGAGTTGTTATGATAGCATGTTTTAGCACAGAGAGGTAAAGTAGAACAACAAGCTCATTCCCTGGCTTATTGGGTCATTGCCAAATTGTCTTCTACAGTTTTCCTTTTCTTTCCTTCTTTTTTTTCTTGTTTAAAATGTATTTGTTCCCAGGTAATACATATCTACTGTGTACTTTTTTCTTCAATTTATTTATATCTCAATATGTAAACCATCAATGAGATGCTTTCCTGAACAACACAAAATTATCTTTTTGGATTCTAATAAACCTTTGGGATCTCTTGGTTTTAATCTCCTGAGTTCTTTTGTTCTTGGCAAAATATCTGTCAAGTTTCGGAATGATAGACAAGATGTCCCTATAAAAATATCCATTCAATGTATTGGAACAATTATTTACAAATAAATAATCTTGTGGTAAAAAAAATTACCTTGCAAATTCAAGGTTAACTAACACTGTAATATTTTTGAAAGATCTGGAGCTCTTGTGAACTCAAGGGCATTGCAGAATAATACAGTAGTATCTGCCAAAAAATTAACAACTGGAAATATAATTTGTTAAATATCTATTTTTCATTTGCTAGAAATCATGTGTTAAATAATTAGAGCAAGCAAATGTCTGCACAATTTGGAAAACAATTTTAATGTTTTCTTTTAGAAATGAGAGGAAGAAAGCACTTGAAATTTTGCAGACACTGTAAAATGCCCTGACGTTCAGAAGGAAAATGATGCACACTATTAAATAAAATTATTGTGATGCAGGCAATGCCATACATGAAAGGAAAGCCTCCACTTTACCCATTATTGGGCCTTTTCAATTCTAAAATCTACTTCAATCAATATGCTGAAACTGGAAAATGTTTTCATATAAACATTCTTTAACTATCCCAGCCAGTTCAGCCTTTTATTGAACTATTATAGGAGCTTATTCTTTTAAAAAGAAAACTCAAAATAATCTCATGATGTTTAGAAAAAAAAGAATGCACAATGACCATGGAGACATCTGTTCTCGTTTCTTCCCTTCAGGCATTTCCCTTCCCCCAGGCCTTTTCCTTGATTTATCCAATTTCCTTCTCTCCTCACCGGCATTTCTGTGGCACTTTTTCTCACCACTCCATATGCTTAGGAAGTCTTCCAGATTCCACTCTTCAAGCGCTTGCAGCCTCCTCCCTCCACTGCAAAAAGCAACCTGCTTAAACATTCTAGCCGTGACCTTTCATAAATCTCTATTTCTCCTATTTATATTAAAATGTCTTATTTCATTTCCTCCTCAGGGCAATCATACCTGAGATCAGAAATTTATTATTAATCGATTGCAGAAGGCTCTATAATTTATTTATAGTATTACTTATGAATGGATGATTATTTTTAATCAGAGCAACTCATTATGTCCTCATAACACAGTAAAGGTGAAACCATTACCATATTAATAAAATAAGTTCTGATGTGTCAGATATGGTTGCAACATTAAAGAGAATTAAAATCTGTGAAGAGACATGTAAATTTTTGAGACATGTAAATTTTTACTTAAAATATATTGCAAAGATATACATACCTACACATACGAGCCAATAGCTAATTGGAAACTCAAGATCAGAGTGTACTTCCTGTCTTTAAGAATTAAATTCAGGTTTTCTAAAACCTTTTGAAAATACTATTATTGCTAATTTATTAAATGAAAGAGAAAAATGCCCGAGTTGCACATTATATTTTAAATAGTATGTGTCATACACCTTTACATAGTGCATCCCATTCTTTACACGGGGATTGGAAGCTTTAACCAAATGAGGGACACGCTCATTTGCATGGGTATGATTTGATGCACAGAGTCTTGAGCAAGTCTCTTGGTCCCTGAGCTGCAGTGTTGTTTTTTTAGCGAATAAAGATAGTAGTGCCTGTTCTGCTATTTCACTTGGTTAAAATGTTTCAGGTGGCAAGCAGATCACATTTAATTTTTTTATATCAAGTGAAAGTACTAACCTAAATAAGACACAAATGATACAGCAGGAAGCATGGGTGAAAGCAATTCCAGACTTCCACACAGTGAATGCCCATTGCAAAAAAAATATACATATACAAATTACTCAGTATGCTACTGGCTATCAGCTACCCATTTTATGGGGGCTGTCAATAATGAGGTTTTTCTTGGGAAAATAAAATCATTCACTAGGAAATATTAAGGTATATTTCCTAGAGAGAGCAGAAACAAAAATGAAAGCAGTTTCATCAGACAGCAGTAGAAAGATACAAGTATTATGTTCATAAATCTGTGAGTTTAAGATAAAAAATCTTAAGCTGCTTTCATGTTGAGATGAAAACTATTTGCAATCATTTTAGAGCCTGGCATCTTTCACTGCGAGGTCGTGAGGGCACGACTGTGTTCATAGATGCTGTGGTACCTTCAGGAGACAGCTTAGAGATGAACCCAGGGGAAAGGTGAGAGAATTAGACAGAAACTGTAAAAAAAAAATTAAAAATCTGGAAAAGTCTTTGGTATAGGTTGCTAGTAACAGAATCAGGAGTCGTGAATTGATAAAATGGAATGGCAAGAAGCAAAATGATAAATGAGTCATATACAGCATAAGATCCAAATTTATGAACAAAAAATAACAAATGCGAACTCCCATGTCTACTTAATGTCCACTTCTATATCTTTCTATGACTATTATGTTTACAATACAAAAGAAAATTAATAATCCTGAAGGACTGCATCAAATTAGCTCTTGACATGATGACAGAAAGATGATGGTTAATGCCTCAGGTTACTTCTTCTTCAAAGATGGAGATTCCAGGTTATATTGGAAAAACTTACTCAGAATAGCTGCTTGCATCTCAATCCTAATAATGATAAAGAAATTAAATCATTCTTTTCTGTATCTGTATATGTGCCCTTATAAATTGATAGGAAAATTATCTGTGATGTTATCAAATTCATCTAGCTTTCAAAGGAGGACTGCACAAATCTTACTGCTACATACCAGGGTGGCTAATTTTAGTCAACAAAAATAAATAAAATTTAAAAATCAGTTTGCCATTTGCATGTCACATTTAAAATACTCAGTAAACACATGTTTCCATCATCAGAGATAAGGAATGTTTCCATTACTGTGCAAAGTTCTTTAGGCTTTAATGTAGTAGAATTTTTCAAAGATTGAAACATTAGTGCATATTTATTAATAACATAAGTCATAGGTAAAGTCAGTACTTTAACACTACAGGCCATATAAATTCAAAAAATATAAATATTAAAAATTCAGCATTGTCATTAAAATGTAATCAAATTAAACATTTTTTTGGAATCAAGGTTTTAATTTCATTAGTTCAATTTTACTTATTAAAATGTAGTAGAGAATTTCCCATTTCTAGGACAATGAGAAAATTTAGCATGAGCAGGATGCCCCTTCTTGTACCCTAGAACACACTGCTATTTTTGATTTACGTTATGTACTGGGCTCCCTGTATCAGCCTTGTGGCCCTGGTAGTTTGCCTGCGCTCAGCACGTGTTTGTGGATGGAAGGCATCTCTCATCCAGCTCTAACGGAAGCTCTCTCAGCATCTGCTTGAACACTTACTTTGGCAAGAGATTTACCACCTCATAAGGGAAAGCATTCCATTTTTAACAGTTCAGTTTAGAAAGAAGTTACTTCATTACAGAAAAATCCAAATTTACCTGCTTATATAACTTCCATTAATCTTATGTTTTGTCAGAAAAAGTTTAAGAGAAGTTTATTTTTTCTTCTATGCAGAAGTCTGCAGTGCTTACAGGTAGCTATAATGCTTAACCTTCTGCAGTCGTCCTCATATGGTATCATTTCCAGGCATCTCTTTGTCCTTTTTAAATTTTACAATGTCCTACAAAATACGGTGTCCAAAACTTTACATTATCCTCCAGCTGTTCTGATCAGCACAGAGAACTGTGGGCACCACCCCCGATGGCTTTGTACAGTAGACTTCTATTAATGATGCCCGGGATTCCATTAGCTTTTCTTGGCATTCTCATTACAGAATGACTCATAACCCACTTGCAATCAACTAAGAGTCCCTAGGTCCTTATGATGAGGTGTTGTCAAATTATGTTTCCTTTGTCCTTGGTTCTTTTAGTTGGTTTCTTGTATCTGAGACCCAGAACGTTATTGCATGTAGATGGCTTAAGTATATTGTTCCCATCCATCAGGATTTTCAACATTCTAATTCTGTCAGTCTTCTAGACTATTACCTATCAATTCAACTTTGTGTTGCACACAAATATGATAAGTGCAACCTATATATCTATGTCAAAATCTTGCTTAAAAATAATCCAAGGACAAGTGCCAGTATGCAGCACTAGAAATTTCTTTTGAGATGTTATTCCCATAATACAATCTTGACAATTTACTTTATTTTAGAAATCATATATCTAAAATTTCTAACTCTGCAATAGCCCATTTAAATATATTACCCTCATTTCATAGAGAAATTATCCTGAAAATCACTTAATACCACTTAAGTAGACACTGACAGAGTGGGAAAGCCAACTGAGGCACTTCCTCCAAAGCCTGCCTACTGCTACACCGCACAAAGACTCCTTTTAGTGTAGTTGGATTTTCTTTGCTCTAACACTGTGAATGTATTTGTCAATTTTTTTCACTGAAATATAATAAAGACTGTTAAAAGATATATGATGGTAATTTTTTCATATTATTCCAGCAAGCTACTAACCATTATTTCATCCTTAAATATAAACTCTGTTACTCTTGCTATTATGAATACTTCCTATGCATTCCATGTTTTCTAAGTATCTACAATTCCTAATTTTCAGTCTCATTATTGCTATGAGGCAGTATCAAACCCACTGATCGATGTTATTACAAATCCATCAATTAAAAATCCCCTCCACAAAATCAAGTGCTCTATGTAGAGACTTCCTATTTCAGCATTGGCTGCCACCTATTACTTCAGAGGCATTGGCTTCTTTGTTGCTGAGATACCATACCGGGCCCCGACACCATAATAGAGAAGAAGCTGATTTAGGCCCCTCCCTTAGTTCAGAATTGGCTTCCTACAAACAGAAATGGAATGCTGGGAGGGTCTGCCTTGGAGGAGGCTGCTCAGGTCATAGCTGTCAGAAAACAGAGATAAAGGAAGAGCAAGGCCGGTACACCCTTCCAGGTCAGCTCCTTACGACCTGGCCCTGTGACCCCATCAGCTAACTCAGCTCTGAGCCTGTGCATGGATCAATCTCTGGATGAATACACCTCTCTCCAAAAAACCCAAAGTGAATCACTATAGTCTAGCACTTGTGTTCACAACAAAACACTGTCAAGATAAAAGAGTAATATACTCTTGAATTTCAATAGCATGATTAAGAGACCTCAATTGACTTTCTGGCATAGTACTTTTCTACAAGAACCATGATAAGGACATCAGTTCAATACTTTCCCTTTAGTACCACTGTCCAGTGACAAACACTGATTATTTTACTTTATAGAATTTGTTGCAAAATAATTCAGAAATATTTATGTTTTGACTCAAACATCAAAAGTTGATTTTTATTGAAATTTTAATTTCACAGATAGATAATGGATCAACAACAAGTTAAACCTATTTTACCAGTTAATAGGTTTCTTCATTTGAATAAAGTATTTGAATAAATATGGTATCTGTGATGTCTGTGTGATATCTATATCCATATCTAGGTGTCTGAAACCTAATTAGACACATTTTATTTTTTGAGTGAGAATATTTATAGCAAAGTTGTTCCCAGAAGCATCACAGGTCTTAAAATAATCATATTAATGACAACATATTGTAATCCTTGGATATAATTCAAAAGCGTATGCATATATGTGCACTATTTATAGATCAATTTCTCCTTTTTATTATCTATAATCATAAATGGAAACTCTTTGAAAAAATAATAAATAGAAAAGCAACATATCATAGATATTCTTAACAGGGAAACTAGCTTTTCTCACACCTAAGAAAGTTGGTCCAGGTTCGTGCTTTTTGAAACTTTGATTAGAATTTCAAAAAATCTTGATGCTTAGCACTAGGGATAATGCAATGGTTATTAGGCTCCCATCATTTTCACTAGAACTTAAAAAAAAGAATTTGTTGAAATGTGTAGTATTTTGTGGGTTTGCATGCATCCTGAGAATAGCAGGGATATGAGTCACAGCTTTGGCAGCCTTTAAGAAAAAATTAAGAAGTGAAAAATCAAGGCTTTGTGCCATTTCAAACTCAACCGGTTTTCTTCTGAATTCTTGCTCGAGGTCCTTTTCAACGCACAAGACTGATTCCAGCATTTCCGCAGGGCATTAGCAGTGTTCCTGGCAGTGAGGGTTACACTGTTCCCCATCCCACTGTCTTCTTCGTTAGATTATCAATCTCTGAGGGCATTTGTTTATTTAAAAGAGAAAAAAAGAGGGTCGGCCAAATAGCTCAATGGATTAAAGTACCTGTTTAGGCAAAGTAAAGTACAGTGGCTGGGGTTCCATCCTTTGCGTGCCAGATCCCAGGTGCCGTGCCAGCCCTATCCCCGGGGTGCACTGAGACAGCGACTGAGATGGGTGTGGTGGTGCCCACCTGTAATCACAGCACTTGGGAGGCTGAAAGCAAGAGAATCACACCAAGTGCGATCTATGTAGTGAGACTGTAGACCCTGTAGACCCTGTACCAAACATGTGAAAATAAATAGGAGGAGGAGGAGAAAGAGGAGGAAAAAGAAGAAGAAGAGGAGGAAGAGGAGGAGGAGGAAGAGAAGGAGGAGAAGGGGAGGGAGAAGGAGAAGGAGAAGAAGAAGGAGAAGAAGAAGAAGAAATAAAAAGAGAAACAAAAATGTGATTGGCTTCTACCAAATTCTATGTCCAACTGCAAATGTCAATGTCAGAATTGCTGTCTATTCAGTGTAATTCTTTAACCATCTTGTCTATGCAATTCACTGAGCAATTGTGTCCGCTGTACAACTCTTAGATATTGATCAAAGGAGGCCCAGTAGTCCAGATCTGCATCCATATAAGCTCAGCTTTTAATCACTGCACTGCAAATTTGAAGTATATTTGCACATGTGTTTTTATTCTCTTCCTTTTTAAAATGGCAAAACAACATTGTGAAATTGTCATCTCACACTCTAAAGCAAGATTCACTGACCCTCAGTGCCAGGAATTGTCAGGATACATTCACAGATTATAAAAATGTATACCACAAAGGATACACAATTGTGCTATGCATATGTGTAATCACCCATGGACTAACTAGAAATAACAGTGGTCTTATTATGCAAACAGCAGTCCATAATATGCAAATGAATAAAAACAAAACCAAACACAAACCTCCAGAATAATGTTTACTGATGTGTCCTTAAAAATCCCTTTCATAAAACCACAGTTTTCCTGTCTTCTGAAAAACATTAAATCAGATGAAAGACGAATGCATGGAAGAGTTTATGCTTTCTGTCTTGCATTTTTGAAGAGGAACCACAATATAATCTTATTCTGATTATTTGATTTATATGCTCCCAAGGCTATTCTTGTCTCCTGGCATCGTTATATGCTTGTGTAAGGTTTATATGGTGTCTCTTTTAATTGCTTAAACTAATTTATTCAATGACTGCAAATCTAATGTACACTGGAACACGCAGCCCATAAATTCCATCCTTTAAATTTGTCCTTGAACATATGTTTGTCCCGGTGAATAGTAGAAACAAAACAAGAATAATAAAATAAGAGAAACTAGCTCCAAAACTGTATGACAAAGACCTTAAGATCTCTAAAGATGTTTATTTAAAGGAAATAAAAATAAAAAGCCCTTTGCTCTTTCACATTTTCATAAGGAATCATTCTACTTGTGTTAGAATTTAAGCTATTCGTATAGAATATTGTGTTATACCAAAAGATCAAATCAAATCATTAAATATTATCTTGATGTAATTAATGCTACATAAAGATCTTTTAGGGCTGGCCTGATAACTCAGCAGTCTAAAGCACCTGCTTAGGCAGAGCACAGTGACCAGGGTTTAATCCCCAGCCTGCCATGCTGGCCCTACCTGCTGGGAGTGCTGAGATGGTGATGGAGACTGGGTGTGGTTGGGGGGGCCTATAATCCTAGCACTTGTGAGGCTGAAAACTATGAGTCAGATCTATATAGTGAGACCCTGCAGACCCTATGGACCCTGCACTAAATACAGAAAAATTAAATTAAATTAAATTAAAAATTGAAAACATTTTTAAAAAGCTCTTTTAGTGTTTTACCTCCATTTAATACAAACATTTTAATGCTAAAGAAAGAAATTTAGTGGGTATTTTACAATTATTTATTTCTGAATCTTACTTATGCTATTCTATATTGATTGTAGAGAAATCCTCCTGTACGTGTTGTTAGCACACAGATACACACATAGGCAGACAGCACAAACATGCACACAGAGGTATGCACCACTTGCAAGGAGTCAAACTAAACATGAAAGGTTACTATTCTAGGTCTTAGAAATAGATTTATTAAAATATATGAAATCAGTTATTTTTTGCATTAAGCAGTGAAATCATTTTTCACTAAATATGAGTATATTCACAGATATAAATATCAGTAAAAAGAAGAGATATTAAAGATATTTACCATTTAAATGGCAATGGAATACCCGTCTCTGACAAAACTAAACAAAAAAGGGGGATATAAATGAAGGACAATTTTGTATCTGTATATACAAGTAGGATAGATATGCAGCTGCTTTCTCTTAATTCAATGAGAAGAAAGATTTGTACCAATACTGTTTGGACAGGATACCATGTCTACATCTTGTACTATGCATAACCACTACAAAGACAACAATATGCAACGTATTGATTATTGTAACTGTCCTAGTAACCTGTTTTGAAGCTCTCTCATTGCTATTTGTTTCTCAATAAAATTAATAAAAAAGACAGAAAAAAGATATTTACCATAAAGATTAGAGAAAAAATAATTTTTGTTCAAAATATTCTACCTATGTGTGGTGCTTATCCTGTTTGTGGACTTTTCTGTACTTTACATAATGGATTATTGTTGATTGCTGGAAGAGCACATGGAAGGGTTGAGGATATAGCTTGGTGATCTAAGCGCCTGCCTGGGAAGCGCAAGGACCCAGGTTTGATCCCCAGCACCATGTGCTGCCCCAGCTCTGTGCTGAGGCGGCACCAAAACAGGGTGTGGTGGTGCACTCCTGTAATCCCAGTGCAGAGGACGCTGAGACAGGAAGATCACTAGGAATCCAAGTTGCATAGCAAGATCCTGTACCAAATAAATAATTAAATTTTAAAATTAATAAAAAGGAGCAGATGGCTTCATATAAATTATTTATTAGCAGCCATTCCTCCATTTTAGAAATGAATGTTGCTTCCACCTTATCAAATCTTGTGCTATTTATTGTTTTGGGGGTACTCGGGATAGAACTCAGGATGTTCACACTAAGCTTATTCTCCAGCCATTTTTTTTAGGGGGGCAGGCTCTGCCTAATTTGCCCACATGTTGGGCTTTAAGAGTGCCCTGCTTCACCAAACAGCACCAAGATTAAAAGTACATGCCACTGAGACCATTTGCATAATACTTGTATCAGTTATGCATTTCCTAGAGAAAGAGATATGATCCAATATAAACAAATGTGTAGAAATTATAGGATCGGTGGGGCTGGAGAGATGGCTCAGGAGAATAAGCACTTGCCTGGCAAGCACAAGGGTCTGAGTTCAATCCCTTATTCCGCAGGGGTGGGGGGGAATACAGGATCGGTTTATCTATTTTTTTTTTCTTTTTTCATGTTTTTAGTACAGGGTCTATAGGATCAGCCTCCCAAGTGCTGGGATTACAGGCGCGTGCCACCACTCTCAGTCTCAATCACCAACCCAGCGCCCCCGGGGGCAAGGCCAGCACGGCATGCTGGAGATCAAACCCTGCTCCCTGTGTCCTCCTAAACAGACTCTTTAGTCTGCTGAGCTATCTGGCTAGCCCTCGTTTCCCTTTCATAGCCTCTAAGTGATGGGCCACCCTATGGTGGCTCCTTTATGCCCTGTGTTGGAATTGCTGAGCCAATTTAGTTACATTTCTGAACTTCTCAAGTTGACACCATCAATCAACCACTACAAAACATCTTGGGTTTTTTTCCCCTTCAAAACACTAGAAAATATTTTAAAATAAGCCCTGAAAGAACCGATTGGAGGCTCAGTTGTTCAGATCTACAGCAGTTTCCAAATATATCCATTTGAAATCCTGGCTCACTATCTCATTTATTTTTCACAAGAATGTTTTGACACATTTCTAGTCTTTATTATGTTGATAGAGAAACTCTGAAACTGGTTTTTGAAGAGTCTTGAGACCCACTTGAATCACTGGCAATTCTAATCTAACTGAACTCCATGACTCATAACAGTACTTGTCTCGCCTTTCTTCCTGTAAAGTATTAAAATGCTGTAAGACATAGAAGTAAAGTTAAGACAGAAGAGTAGTAACTGTCCTCTTTGGTGCTGTTTTTCTTGTCATATGTATAGAAATTGCTCTATTATCAGATAAACAGCCAAGTAACTTTAGGAATTGGTTTTCTTTTCCTATTTTTCATTTAGTATATCTGTCTACTTTCCAACCAACACTATACAAATACAACTGGATGTTATTATATTTGAAGAATACCGTCTTGCTTCCATTCAATTCAGGTCCTCCCTCACCGAATTACAGTATCAGTGGTAGAGTTGGCCCTTGTCATAGCTCTGAATTTTGTCTTGTGAATTTCATAGCACACAGCCCTATTATTTAGCGCCTCAAAACTAACAGATTTTCCTAAATCCCAACGTCATCAAACTAAAAGCCCCTGAGCCATTTAAAATACTGGTTTAGTCCTTCCAAAATTTAAAGATTAACTTTTATTTTTTTCACCCTTTCTCATAATATAAGTTGATCAAGTAAAAACAAAAGCAAGCCACCAATTAACAAGATACCATAACTCCTTTAAACGAGAAGCACATGAGACTGAATTGTGCTCCCTATTCAACTCTGAAATGAGAAAGACTGTACCTGTAATTCATAGAGTAGAGGATGAGAAAGAATGACACTGGAAATTCTCAGCAAGCAAAAGGCAAGGGGTATGGTAGTCTATATCAGGGCTTTCAAATTACATTGATCTTACAGATTAATTCTTTAAATATACCTATTCATTTTTAATTACATTTACGTATTTTCGCTTTCACCCAGTCATCAAATCACAATACCAATCTTAGATAAAATTTATCATTAATACCAAAGGAATGGCCTACCATCTGTTTTTAAATGCCTTGTATATTTTTATTTTTGTTTTACTTCTTATTATTTCAGAAGCATCCATTTTTTAAAGTACAACCTTATTATAAGAGTAGATATGCCATTTTCCTGATGCTTGCCTTTCATTATGTTTATTTTTATAGCATCTATTTGTAAAGGGCTGCATGTACACTTGTCAAGGATATGCTTAGTTATACATGAATATCAAAACTGTTATTGCATTTCACAGCATTATGGAAACTGGAATGTGATGCATTACAATGAAAGCAAATGTGTGATGAACGGTGCCACTTCCCAACCTTCCATGCTATAAACTCTTTTCTCTCTCCCATATATTTTCTATACATTTCATAGATGCTTTTGTGTGTACCTCAGAAAGCAGTGTGTGACCACCCAGACTCTGGTAAGGAGGTAACTATCACCCACATCTTACATATCATAAAGATGAGTTAATGTCTTGTCTTTAGGAAAAAGATACTAGAGATTCAGAGATTTTTCCTACAACATAAGGCATCATTTGAACTAACCCCTTGAGAGCTTGCTCCTCACTTTGGAGGATATTGATGCAAAAAAGTAGCTACAAAGAGCTAAAAAAAAAAAAGGGGGGGGATACAAATGAAGGACCATTTTGTATCTGTATATTCAAAATAGTTAGGATAGATATACA
>NDGM011045096.1:0-14977 GCA_002564305.1 Octomys mimax | reverse complement strand
TAGTAGTAGTAGTAGTAGTAGTAGTAATAGTAGTAGTAGTAGTAGTAGTAGTAGTAAAAGCATAAAGTGCACAATAAATGGGTTGTCCTTGAGTGGGTCTGAAACCCTCTCCACATTCACCTCTGATCTGTAGAAAAATCATCTTCCACAAAACTGATCTATTGGGTCAAAATGGTTGAGGATCACTCTTCTAATGGCTGGAAAAAGAAAGGAAATGAATTCATTCACAAATACAATCAAACAAAAGAAAAAAAGCAAAGACATTCAAAGTTGTAGTTACTGCACAAAAAAAGAATTCAACAAATAGAAAAATGCAACACCAAAAAATAGAAAAATTAACACCAAAGAATCTTCATACATACAGAAGTGTTAGGACATATATAGGAGACTGCATTTACAATAGGAAATGAATCAGTATAGAGATGGGCTGAAGTATGTCTGTCAAAAGAGACAACTGGAGTTGTGAGACATATGTGTAACCTTACTTAGAAATATTCTTTGAAGATTTAATCAAATCATTCATAGGTCTTTGGCTGCATATTAAATATGACCAGTGTCCTTTTAGAGGAGGAGGAGAAAAGTGATATGCAGGGAGAAGCTGGTATGTGACAGTGGGGACAGAGTCAGGGCGATGAATCTATAAGCTGAGAAACATGAAGGATTGCTGGTAAATGCAAGAAATTGAGAAGATCCTCAAAGGATGCTCCCCTAGAGCAGTGGAAAGGGAACTGTAGCCAATGCAGGGCACAGAGCCCTCTCTGAGGACTCACAAGCTGGCCTCAACCAGTAGCAGGGCATTGGAGAGCAGTTGCTTCTTATAAACAAAAACCACAGACTGGGCGTGGTGGCACACACGTATAATCCCAGCTCTTGGGAGGCTGAAAAACAGGAGGATCACTATGAGTAGACCCTGTACTAAATACATAAAAACAAAACAAAACAAAACAAAGCCAAAAGCTCAATATTCAGGTTTAATTGCAGTATTGGCACTTTTTGGATAAAGAAGGGGATTTTGGATTTCAGTTTGGGTGCTAGGTCTCCACAAGTTGCCATCACTGCCTTAGGGGCTTCCAAAGGAATGTGGACCACACACAACTTGGCATCTGTCCTCAACAGCTATAATACAAGATCCTTCTCTTACTTCAAAGCACCTAGCTAAAAGTAGTTTGCCATGGAAACCTCAGGAGAAAAATAAATATACCAATTTTCCCAACCTGTTTTATAAATTTAGCACTATTCCCAATTCATTTAGAAGAGCAAACAGATTAGAAAAACTGAAAGCCTTTGAGAAAAATACAAGCAATAACAGATTAACCTTACCAAGCATCAAATATGCTATTAAGTCTCTATAACTAAAATAGTGTGGGGTTGAAACATAAATATAGAGAAGTAACCATAGAATAGGATAGAAAAATCTCAGAGGTAGACTGAGTCTCATACAAGGGTTTCTCATATTGGTCTCTTCATTTGCTATCAGAAAGATAAAATTTTAAAGTAAGTGATTTGGGGGCCAGCCAAATAGTTCAGTGGATTAAAGCACCTGAAAGCAGGTATAGGGGCCAGGGGTTCGATTCCTGGGCCTGAAGTGCTGGCCCTGCTCCCAGGGTGCACTGAGACAGCAATTGAGACTGGCAGTGGTGGTGCGTGCCTGTAATCCCAGCACTTGGGAGACTGCAAACAGGTGGATCACTGAGTCTGATTAGTAGTGAGACCCTGAACACCTTGTGGACCCTTCCCTAAAATACAAAATAATAATGATGATGATGATGATGATGATGATGATGATGATGACGATGATGATGATGATGATAATAATGAGGTAAGTGATTTAGGAATAATAATTAAAAAGAAAAATGCATGTATTTGTGATATAATATCCCAGGATACATTAAAATGAATCAGATATTAAACCTTAAATAACCGCATAACTATAAAAAGTCTATTGTGCTGGGTATTGTTATCACAACCCAATCAAATGAAGACAGTTCCACATTAGAAACTAGTTCTCACTAACTTTCAGCCAATTTTTCTCTCCACTTTTCAAGCAATTTATTTTAATTATTATGATTGGTCTTCATTTTAATATGACATAGAAACATAGACAAGTTTTACCTTTCATCTTTAAGCGCTTTTCTCCATCATGTTTGGGCTCTAATTTATTTTATCAAGATTCATTTTCAAATTTAATTTTTATTTTTAATACTGATAATTTAGAGATATTTCAATCTCAAAGTTTATGGGTAATAATACTTAAATATTTATGACTGTTACTAAATTTAGAAAATCCTCTCTCACAAATAAGCTATAGGATTTCACAGCCTTTCAAGTTTTCTTATGCACTAATCTGTAATGTTCTTTGAATTGTACATAATCATTAATAAATGAATAAATTAAAATAAATTCATATATTATTTCTGCTTTTCTATGATTCAAACATGGTTTCGCTTCCATAACCCATACGCCTCCACTATCCACAGCTAAAGGACAGGCTCACATTGCAAAAAAATAGCTCTGGCTCTACAATTTATGTTCAGAGTCAGGTGGGTCAACCCAGTGGGTGTGGGAATAACTCTGAACCCTTTTCCTACACCAGAACAGCAGGGTACAATTATGCTATGATTCATAACTAGAGGTAACCCAAAGCCATATACATTCAGAAGGACGGACTTGCGGAAGCGCTGGGATCACAGGATCATGATATTCAGCAGTACACTGACGAGTGTATAGCTAATGAGATGTTGGGAACTGAAGCAGGCTCCGAAGAGTGGGCACTAGGGGCGTGGCCTAGGAGAGCTTGTCTCGCTCTCGGTTCCTTTGATCTGTCCACTCCTTGCTGCCCTGCCATCCACTATTTTTCTCTTCCATGTCTTTCTGCCTTGAAACCAGCTGGCTATGGACTGAAACTTCCACAAACTATGAGCCAAAGTAAATTCTTCCTCTAACTCGCAGGTGTCCGATATTTGGTCCCAGCTATAAAAAAGTAATTAAGGCAAACTATAAACAAAATGACTGACCAAGTAGATAGCTCAGTGGACTAAGTGTCCACTTAGGCGAGTGCGGGGACCAGGGTTTGATCCCTGGTACTGTATGCCACTCCGGCCCCACATCCAGGGCAAGCTGAATCGGAGACCAAGACCAGGCATGGTGGTGCACACCTATAATCCCAGTGCTGGGGAGACTAAAAGGAAGAGAATCACTAAGAGTCCAAGCTCTGTAGTTAGACCTTGTACAAATTACAGAATAAATGAATAAATAAATAAATGACTATAAAGCAAATATAAATCCCACTAAATTCCTTCTCTTTAAATGCAACCTAACAATGTCATTCCAACACTACTGAGAGAAGGAAAAGTACAAAAAAGAGGAAGAAAAAATAATGAAAGATAATAGATCTCAAGTATTCATATTTTAAAATTATAAAAACATCCATCCATGCGACTAGATAGCTAGGATTTTCCCTGGAAGAGCAAAGAATGCAAACTTTATGTTTTTTAAAATTTAGAGTAAGTCCACCTGTTAATTCACTATATGGTTTTAGAAATAGGAATCAGAACTTACAATTCTATTTATTGTTCATCCTCATGAAAGTTCTCCAGAAGATAACAGAACATCATGCAATGAAAGGCTTTGGTGTGAAGCTTAGTGAGCAATTTGTATAAACTCACAAAAGGATCAGGAGAGGGTCAGGATAAAGGGGTGGCACTGAGGAAACCATGCAGCCGAGAGATAAGTCCACTCTGGTGAGCCTAGTAACCAGTTAGCCATGATATAGTCCTAATCATTTGTTCTAAATTAACCAGAAAACAAACCCCTTCCCCTACTCACACCATAAAGTATCTCACTGTGCAGCCTGAACTCATAGTGATCCTCCTGTCTCAGCCTCCTCAGCTCTGGGATTACAGGTGTGCACCACCACGCCCAGTTTCAGTGGCTGGCATGTGGTAACAGGGATCAAACCCTGGTCCTTGGGCTTGCCAGGCAGGTGCTTAGATAGCTGAACTAACTCTCTAGCTATAAAGAATCTGTGGTATAAAATTATTTGAAGTGTGTCTGTGAGATCTGGATAATTTATGGCTTTCTTTTTCTCCAGCCTAATAAAGTGAACCAGGAAGCCACAAATATATCTCTATTTAAAATACTGTAGTTATAAATTGTCCCCAACTGAATCACCCAATCATATCTTCAGGTTAGGAGATTACATTTTACAGAATCAAACCTGTGGACAAGAAAAATACAATATTACAAAATCAGATTAATTGATAATAGTTGAAAGCATTTGTGTAGCAAAAGAGGCAGGGGCTTCATTTTATTTTCAGATATAAAATATCATTGCCCAGCTAACCTGTAATACCAGCACTAATGTTTCAGTAATGGAGTCATTTGAGTCACATGCTGAGTAAAGAAAAAACCCAGTACAATAGATCCACAACATAACAATAACCTAATTTTAGAGGTGAGAGTGAAAATTCTCTCTTATATTCGCACTGGCCTTTTTATGGACACAGTCATTTCACAGTTCACTTGGTTTGGCTTTGGTCCAGAGACCTCTAGCAGGCAGCCCATTATTTCCAGAACATCTGTATCCTTAACCCCAACGAAGACTTCATGTTGCTTAGGACACAGAATAAAACCATAGGAGATGCAGATGTTTGGGGCTTCACCTTCTGTCTGTCCAACCCTGGAACACACACGTCACTGAGTTGTGCTTCAATCACCACAGCTTTGAAAGCCCCAACTGTAAATAACAGAAAAAAGTAGAAGTAAATTCCCAAGTTCTATACAACCACCATAGCTGAATTTTGAAAAATCAGAAAATAGGCACACTCAGGCTTCACTCTATATTTATGCACTTACTACAAATATTTATCCCTGAAGAGTCTATAACTATTTGATTGCTGAATCTGTTCCTCATTCCTATCCTCTTTCAAGTAATAATAATAATCTTAACAAAATTTAGTTAATTCCTCTTATCTGTTTCCATTCATACTTTCACACTCCATTTTCTCTGCTCCCCCACCACACACACACACACACACACACACACACACACACACACTTCTTTCTCTGGGGACACCTTTAAGGAATAAATGCCAGTTACATCCCCCCACTTTAAACCATGCCAAAGCTTGAATGTATTCACAATTTTCTGTTAATATGCATCCCCACAAGGTTTTCATAAACTACCTGTCTAGGGATGAATTTTGTCGTTCATTCTATGCCGATATGCAAGAAGCTTATCTATTCTTTCCCATTATGAAGAACACAGAATCATTATCTTGACATGTGTCAGTAGCTACTCTTAAAAAAAATCTCCATTTAATTCGCCTCTCAGAGTATAAAAGGAATGTCAATCCCCCATTCAACCTCTCCTTCTGTCTCAGACAGTTTTTAAGAAATGGTTATAAAAGAGAAAGAGAAAGAGAAAGAGAGAGAAAAAGGATACCTATGCATTCTCAAATCAGTAATTTCAAGGAAATCAATAAACTCTGTAAGGACAAAAATCTAACAAAATGTTCTGGGAATTTGTGTCACAGAATTTATGAATAGAAATCACAAATAATGGGTCCCTGACCTTGTTATAAGGCAGTTTTGAAAGCTTTTACCATCTTATCTAGCATCACTTTATGCCTCTTCATGAGGTGTTGAGGTTCTGGTATTTCACCTACTTCTATTTCTCCAAGTGCCCTTCTTCCCTACTCTATGTGGACATCCACTATATCCGTCCATCTAGTGAGGCTGTCTAAAATCTTTTATAAACTCTCTTATAAGAAAACCATATTTCACTTTCACCTAAAAGTTAACTAAATCAGAGGATGTATAACATAGCCTCACATGTAAGCTACCTAGACAGGTTTCACAGAGAGAAAAACCAATCAGATCTCAGTGGCGACAATGCTGGAAATTTCTATTATAAGCATTATTTTTAAATAAGAGCTGGGTATCTCTACAACTTCATATTTTCTAAAAGAATGCTGCTATAAGTCATTTTTGTAGTATTGCTCAATAGCTATTCAGTATACTAGATTCAACATATGATCTCCTCAGCCACAAAAATCTAGCAAGTATTATATCAACTGGGAAAATCTGAGTAAACTAAGTATCTGAAGTCAAAAATTTTGTTCTCAAAGGTCTGGCATAAAAAATCTACCCCTCTGTGTATGAATTGATTGTGCTTAAATATTTCTGTTAACAGTTGTCACCAGCTAGCCATCCTAAATAACATATTTTTCATAATCTTTTCTTGCCTGGTCTCACCTTTATTTTTACAGCTTACCAAAATAAAGAAATTTTATAATCCAAATACAACTAATTTTATTATAATTATTTCCTCATAGAACTTCACATTATTCTAGTTTGATTATTGTATTGCAAAGGGGCCAAGCACTCACAAATACATCATTAATGATTGCTATTAGGATTATAGCATCCCGTACACTATGGCATTGGTGAGCCTTGGTTTCGTAAGGCCTCTCTGGTCAAAAGCAGACTTCTCCTTTAGCTCACTCAATGCTTCCTCAATGCCCTTGCCTTTGCCTAGTAATTTTAGCACATAAAATGCAATTATAGATAAAAATTCCTCTTGAGACTAGCTTTTCATTGTCTCTCCAAAGTACATTTTCTTCATGCATTAAATCATATCCCAGGACATCTCCAAAACACTAGCTGTTGCTTGGCTTCTTGTTTGCTCTGTGTTGAAGTGACCAATTTATATTCTTGCTCTGATACTTCTGAGTCCTAGCCAGTTCTCCTGGCACCTTTGTAGTTACAATCACAGTTTTAAAAAGAGAGTTATTGATATGATAGATGGATAAATACTAAGAATAGTTTACTTAGAGTAAAAAAATTGAATGAAATATATTATTGAAAAACTAAATTATAGGTAGTTTTCAATTCTTAAACTTGCAAATATTTTAAAATATTTTACTTCTCCTTCATAAGAATGCTCCTATCAGTTCTGTGGTGGGCTAGGACAGCATCGATTTTTCATCTAATCCCTGATAGTAACTGTTTTATCTTCTCGTTATAAACCATCTGGCCTTTGAATTTTCAGTCCTCATCACAAATTATGAGCCTTGCTCAATATGCCCAGCTGACATTTTACTTCGTTTTTAATACATTTGTTTTTCTCTCAGGAAAATAGGTATTTTAACAAGAACAGGTGTGCCGACAATGTGATCTTTACCTTTTCTACTACAATTGTGTCTCAATCTTCTGCAATTAAATGTAAGCTTTGAAACGTAAAAACTCTGCTTGGCTCAGTTTCTAAATGTTACCACATTTTCAAACAGCTTTGTCTTTCACCTGTTCTCTTTTCCTTCTCCCTGTCCTTTCTCCATCCTCTCCTTTCCTTCCTTCTTCCTGACAACAAATATTAATAGCAGATTTCTTTTACACCAATGATACAATAGATGTTGGGCATTCGGCATGAACAAAGCAAGTGTCTTTATTGTATGTTGACACTGTTATAAGTTTTGGCATCTGGTTTTGGAATGCTTCCATTATTGCTTAAAATACAGTCCTGTCAGAATCCTACTTGTAGTATATTCTTTATGTTTTGAATCTACATCATGTCAGGGAATACAAGATGTGATAAAAAATACATGATGGATGTTTAAATTTTTAAAAACCTATTCCAATAAAGTATCTTTAATAGGTGTGATCAAAAATACAGTGAATGCTACTAATGAGTCTCATCTAATGGAAAGACAGACTCATAAAAACATCAGCGTGTGTCCTCATTCACCTTAATTACCAGATCTGATAATGTGTGAGTTCTGGCTTTTCCCCAAAGTCAGAATAATCATGAAAGATAAATGTCCTGAGTCAATTTAGAACACTGAGCCTGCTCCAATAGTGCTGTTAAAGACACATAAGAATTTCTTCAGAAACTGGCAAGAACAGTAAAATACATGAGTTAGAAATGAAGAGGGAGGGCCACCCAAATAGCTTAGTGAATTAAAGTGCTTCTGCAGGGGCTGGGTGTTCGATCCCCAGTCCCTCCTCCCCCCCCCATCCAGGAGCGTGCTGAGATGGCAATTGAGACTGGGCATTGTGTTGCGTGCCTGTAATCCCAGCTCGTGGGAGGCTGTAAACAGGCAGATCACTATGAGTCCAATCTAGTAGTGAGACCCTGAACACCCTGTAGACCCTTCCCTAAAATATATAAAAAAGAAAAAGAAAAGAAAAAATTGAGGAGGGAATATATGTTTACTTTTTCATTTTAAAAATAATCAAAACGTGAAAATGATACAGAATTTCAAAATAATATAATAGGAAATTACCAATGGTAATTGCGTTGTATATTGTTATCTTCAAAGTAGTTGCCCAGATTATCAGATACAGGCATGCAAAATTGATCAAATAATAAAAGCATTAACTCTTCCTTTCAATAAACTAATAGAAATTAGTAGTACAATTATCTGAGCCTTTCTTCTTTTCTCCTTGCCCTCATCCCAGTTGTTCTTTCATTTTGAGCAGTTTCTTTTCCTTTCATAATCTCTTGCACCTCTTGGATCTTACTTATTCTTTCAGTCTCTTACACAAGGGCAACAGTATGATGTCTACACATGCAGGTCTAGTTTATTTCATTTACAAATATGGTCTCAGTTGCACTCTTTACCTAGGAGAGCCTCAAGTTTATCATTCATTATAGCTGAGTAATACTCCATTAAATAAAAACACCACGTCATTTTTTATCCATTCCTCAGTTAAAGGGCAGGAATATTTGCAGGGAATTAATACCAATGTGTCCTTTACCACAATTTAAAAATTTTTCCTATCACATCTTCTAAGTTAAGATCCAAGAGTATGCTATCCCCCTTAGCTGAAAGAGATGCACGCATAGACCCCAGTGGATTGCCAAAACCTCAGACACAAAAATACCAAACTCTGCACATACTCTGCTTTGTCTATTTATACAAACCTACAATCAAAGTTAACTTATAAACTAGGCATTGTATGAGACAAGCAACAGTAACTAAAAATAAAATAGAACAATTGTGACAATACATACCATGAAACCAATTATGTGACTCTGTTCTCGCTCAGAATGTCTTGTTGTACTGTACTCGCCCTTCTCATTGTGATGAAGAGAAAAGAGACATTGTGATGTGCCTAGATGATGACAGAAGTGAAGAGAGAAAGCAGGATGTACTCCTTCCTACTACATGAACTTATACACAAGCACTGTGATGTCATTGATGCCAATTTGATAACTGGAACAAGTCAGACAGAAGTGTCCACTGGACAGGTGACATAGACACTGTAGATGTGCTAGACAATGGGAAGGCACACATTCTGGAGCAGGGTGGCGTGATAGTCCAGCATACCATTTAGATCACGGTGAACAATTTAAAATTTATGAGTTCTTTCTGGAATTTTCCACTTAAAAATTTCAGACTATGGCTGACCACAGGAGACTGAAATCACAGACAGTGATATGAGAGGTACAGGGGACTACTGGACTAGAAATGTCACTTCTAGTGTTCCTATGAAAGCAAATGAATTATGCTCTAAAGGTTGATGAGACTCAAGTTCACCACATATAATGGCCACTAGGTAAATGTGGTGCATAAGATTGTCTTCTACCTCCATTCTCTCTCTCTCTCTCTCTCTCTCTCTCTCTCTCTCTCTCTCTCTCTCTCACACACACACACACACACAAATGATGCCTGATGGTCCAGCCCTGCTTTTCATATCCTGCCTTCCAGAGAGAGAACTTGTCACTGACTTGATCAAATGTGGCCCCTAAAGTAATGGTGTCCATGATTAGATTACACCCAAAACCGGCCACTTCTGGCTCTCTTCAAAAGAGTGGAAATGAAATGAAATGCCTATTTGTTTTCCATCCTGTACGAAGCCTGGAAGAGAGAGGGAACACATGAGCTCAAAATATTGTGGATTGTTTTGGCAGCCCAAGCAGCCAGCTGTTGATTGCAGTTCACAGAACTAGCCGGGGATGTCAGTAGCTAACTCTGGCATCTGTGTTATGAATGACATCTCAGGATAAAATCCCCCTTCTTATTTCGTGGCAGCTGAAGAATCTCAGACAAAAATGAAAACATGGCTCACCGTACTTAAATTAGTGGCTGGAATATTTTGGACCTGCTTGAGCCAGCATAAGATTTACTCAAATCTCTGAATTTCAATCAAAGTTTGAAGTGATATTTAGCCCCCAGAAAATAGGGACTTCTGGGGGAAAACATTCTTAATTAGTTTGTAGATCTGAAGTATCATTACCTCCAAATAAAGAATATTTTAGAGGTTTTTCTCATCATTTATCTACCTAAGATTGCTTTTGCTCATCGAAAACGGCAAGGTAAGAGTCTTTTGCTGTTTGAATTCCACTGCTAGATCTGGAGGCGAGCTAAAGGAATGTGTTCTTTTTCCTGGAAATCGCTGTTTAAATTGCAAATATTTTACATAAAGGTATGTCCTTCTCTGTTTACAGCACTTTTTTCCATTACAGTAGCAGTCCTGGATATCCCATCAGAGATGAAAGTTTTGAAAAACAGAGATAAAGACCCAGAATTCAATCCACGGGATGGAGGAAACAATGCTTGCTAACAGAGCATGTCTAAGCACAGGACAGGAGATGAATAGGTGAATTATGCCACCATATGCCCAGTAATTAAGGAAAGTCCTGGCACATTAAAAATGTTTATATGAATTAAATAGAAAATGCCTTGCCTAAGAATGCAAATAAATGAAATTAGAAATTTAATTATACATTGCTGACTAATCACAGAGTAGAAAATGCTGTAAAACTCTTATATAAATATGTTATTTCAGGAAAGTAATTGAATTGCACAATTAGTTTTGAAACATTTCTTACCTCAAGGCTTTATTGAAACCTTATGCAGTCATACACACACACACACACACACACACACACTCACACACAAATACATATATGGTTACTAATAAATAACAATTATGCTTCCTTGTTAAAACAAAGTCCTCTGAGGTCATAGGTCACACGCTGAGAAAAGCAATAGTAAAGTATAGGTATTTTCTGCAATATCCTGATATTGTATACCTTAGGGAAAAGATGGTAAAAGGATGATATTTAGGGCTGGCAGAATCTAGATATTTTGGCTATCAATCTTTTTTTTGAAGATCACATTTAAAGTTTAGAACTATTTAGTTTATTTCATTTTATGAGATTATATGGAAATAATTATCTATGCCATATGAGGACAGCTTCAGAAATTTCATTTTTGTTTATGCAGTCTGAAATTTTACTTCTTTTTCATTGATCTCAATTACAGTATGGTACCAATTTTAAAATAATTGTCTATTGAGCACTTACAATGCCAGGCATAAGAATTTAAGTATTGCCTTACTTCTTCTCAAACTAACCCTGCTTGGTGTATAATTACCCTTATTTGTTAGATTGTAAAGCCATCTAAAAAGTGCATAACTAGCAGAGCCAAGTTGTTTCACATCTTATCAACTCCCAATCCCACACTCAAAAAAATAAAATAAAAACAACTGTACATATCATCTTCATAATTTTTATTCATTCTCAAATTTCCTCTGAAGAAGTAGGGAAGCATTCACATTAGTGAAGTTTAACATGCATGACAGTCCACCAGAATCACTACCTACACGCCTACTCTCCTGACTGCTCAACAGGAGTGAATCACACTGATTTATCACATCTACTTTATTTATTTAGAAAACAGAAGCACAGATCTTCATTTAGGTCTTCCCTTCCCATGAAGGGACAATCACGAACAGCCATCCGGCTCATTCATTTGCTTAATAATCCTCACTGTCAACTCAGGTCTGCCTTGACCACAAGGGGGTGCACACGCGGGGAGTCCCTGTGAGGCCCCATCATTCCCACTGATCCACAGTGTCCACTGGGATCTCCTCTCCTGGGCCACTGCCTGTCTACACTTGAGTCTGCTATCCCAAATCCTTGTAATTAGCAACTCTTTAATTAGACAAAAGAAAAATTCATAATCCTAAACACCTGACTTAAGCAGCAGCCAACTAGTTAAACCAAGTGAAATAATCTGGGCCACGAACTTAACATATCAAATGGATTTATCATTTTATTTTTATGACACTTGTAAATATAGTTACAGTAGTATATTATTAATTTCAGTGTTTAAAATAACACTTAAATACATTCAGTCAAAACATGCTCAAAAATTTATTAATTTTTTTACATAAAATGTGTTCATATCTGGTATAACATGAAGTATACTATTAGATATATACTATTTAGAATAAAACTCTAATCTTCAGAGACAGGTAAAAAGAAAGTATCCTCTTCTTTAGCAATTACCCGGGTATTCAGTGTTTGCAGGAGTCACTTTTCATACAGATTTCTCGCTGATTAAAAATTCATGTTTGACAGTTTTCCTGAATCTTCAAATTTCATCATAAATGTAGAATTCTAATGGACGTAAATACTCAATCAGCTCTACTGATAACCTAAAATAATTCCGTTTTGGATAGAAACATTACTTTCAGAACTATAAAATATATTCACATAGACATTGACTTTTCCCAAGTATAGAGTACAAAACAACATCAGGTGTACTCAACATGAACATATTAGTTCATCCAACTTCATTATTCCATGCATTTCAGGATGAAAAAGGCATATCACAGGAGACTTTTTTTAAAAAAAAAAGCTGCCTTAATGGCCGGCCAGATGGCTCACTGTATTAAAATGCCTGTTTAGGCATATGCAGGGGCCAGGGGTTCGATCCTGGCCTGCCATGCCAGCCCCACCCCTGAGGGGCAACTGAGATGGAGATTGAGTCTGGGCATGGTGGCGTGCGCCTATAATCCCAGTGCTTGGAAGGCTGAAAATAGGAGGATCGCTATGAGTATGATCTGTGTAAGAAGACCCTGTAGACACTGTACTAAAAATACATTTTTAAAAAAACTTTAAAAACTCCCTCAGTGTAGGACAGATTTGTGGGCTAGGGAGATTACTCTGTGGTCTAATCACCTGCCTGGCAGACTCAAGGCCTTGGGTTCAAACCCAGGTACCTTAGCATTCCATGCCAACCAGCCCCAAAACTGGGTGTGGTGGTGCATGCCTGTAATCCCAGCACTGGGATGCTGAGACAGGAGGATCAGTACTAGTCTGAACTGTGTAGTGAGATCCTGTATCCAATTTAAAACAAAGGATAAAAGCATATCATTTAATAAAATATTTACATATGAATTTTTCAGAGTTCTTTTAGTTTTCCAACTGTTTTTCCCCCACTTTCCTCACAGGAACTGCACTGAAACACATTTTAGAAGTATATTTTAAATTAAAAGTATAGCAAATAAATAACAGATCATTTGGGTTATTTTTTTAAATAATAAAAGGACTCTCTTTATATTTACTACTGAAAAAAAAAATCTGTAGAAAGGTCCCTACAAACGAAGGGCCTTAAATGCTAAGCTCTAATCACTGCCTTCCCCAGTCTGTCGGCCTTAAAATATTGCAGAGCTACATTCAAGGTGCCAGCTGGCAGCCCAGTTAAGGAAGCAGCCGCGCAGCGAAGTGTACAAATGAGCTCGCTGCTGATCTCTGTCCCCTGCTCTGTGTGCCTCCAAGCCTGCTGCCACCCTACGAGCAATCACAAACCCTGGACGGTGAAAGGGTTAATTAGGAATCAGGGCGAAACTCTGGGGCTATTGTGCAGCTACTTCCTTCTTAACCACTTGATGTCATTTTTATAATACTCTTGTTTATGCTTTCAGGCTGCATAAGGAATTCGCTGGAGGATTTTCTGAATATATTCATATCTTTCAATTAGACGAACAGCAGAAAAAGTTATTCCTCTAAGAATGGACTTAATAGAACATTTTATTTGTCGGTGTCTCATCAAAATGCCATTGTATTTTCAAAGCGATTGTTTGAAGCAATCAGCTAAATATCTGAATTTTTATAGATTTCTTTCTTTCTTTCTTGGTTGTTCAAGGGAAGTCTAGCTACAGGATCCTGCTGCTTTAAAATGAACAGAAGCAAAGAAATATAAAGATAATTTAACTTTAAATAAACCTATGGCTCAGCAATGCTCAGCAGTCATAAATGAATACATTTTTAGGAGCTATGAATAGTTTATCAGATCCATTGTTCTTTTTAATATATTTCAGAGGCATTGCAAGTAACATAATTCTAAATGATGTACACTCAAAGCTCTCACAAGGTACAGAATGCTCTTAAAAGAAAAGCTTTAGAAAAGGTCAAAATGAGCATGATTAGCATTACAGTAAAACACAGAAAGTGTTTACATGTGCAGCTTATCAGCCTGTAAACTGTTTATACACGATAAGACAATGTAAGCCTACATTGAAAAGTTCAAGAATTTAAGTCTAAATAGGTTTATTAAATAAGTACGTTTCTTTTTATATTTCTCTTCTCTCTGGTTCTCTTGTTGCCTGACTGAGATATTTAACTGCGTTAGGATTTCCATGAAGAAAAGTAAAAGGATAGTCGTCTCAGTATTGCTTTGCCCTTGTGATCCTGATCATAGGCACGTACTGTAAAGCCAATGATGGGAGACATCTGTGGCTTCATCACTCAAGAAGCACCATTCATTTTTTCCCTCTAACTTGTCCTGTACCACCAGTGGAGAGCACTTGTTAGGGGTGAGAGCACCCATTTGTTCAAATTTTAGCTTCGCCACTTTTGTGTTACATGGTCTCGGGTGAGATGCTAAATTTCCCTCACTGTACTTCCAGTTGTCATTACGAAACTGGAAGTCAAAGAGAGCCCCTCTAACGATCCTAGTGGGATTAAATAAGAGTTCTGTTTGGGTAGTCCTCAATTAGGATATGAACGCAGAGAAATCCTCCAAAATCTTTACCTCCCGGCCAGGCATGGTGACACGCCCCTGAATCCCACACTCAGGAGACTGAGGCAGGAGGACCATTGCCAATTTGAGACAAGCCTCAGCTAAAAATGAATACAAGACCACCCTGATCTATACACTGAGACCCTGTCTCAAAAAGACAA
>NDGM011045093.1:0-16570 GCA_002564305.1 Octomys mimax | reverse complement strand
ACCGCGGTCCCTGTGCTTTTCCAAGCTTGTTCCAAGGAGGTGCTTTAGACCACTGAGCCATCTTCGCCAGCCCCAAGAGTTCATGTTTTATGGGAGTCTGAACAACTGTCTTTTTCAAGGTCGTACTCTGGGCGTTGGAGCTGGCATGATTCCTGGAATGTGGGCAATTAGTCATAAGGGTAGAGGGGCCCTACTGACCTTCCCGGTGGATACCTTGGCAATGGTACAACATGCAATTTCCAAGAAAGTAGGCATCTACAGTTGACAGTTGAGAGAAATACTTGTATAGAGTTGGCAGAGGAGGATAGCAGAAAATTGATCAAATTGCTTGCTGAGGTTGAATAAAAGGGAGGCGAACCAAAAGCTCAGCGCTCTTTGTTCCTTAGAGCTTTCAAAATAATCTGTGTTCTATCTTTAATTTCCATTCGCCCTCACAGATAGGTATTCCAGGCAGGCTGGTTTTCTGTAATTAGCTCCTGAACAGGGATGCGACCTGGGAAGGTCCTAAGGAGGGGTACTGAGTCCACATAAAGGAGTTCCACAGCAGAGATGAGGCAATCCAGCAAAGTGCACAGGGAAAATTTTCCTGATCCAGGGTTGTGGGGCAGTCTGTCACCTGTAGTGCAGTACGTCCATTCCAACACTCAAGTACCCAACTGTTTTCTCACATTGTAAGATGTCAAACTTTACCCTTGTTTCTCATAGACAGACCGTCTAGACACAGAAAAGTAGGGAAGATTGGAAGTATTCTCTAAATAGGCTGTTATAACATTTGAAAGTTTCTCAGCATACAGCTCTAACATTGTCCTTTCTCTCTGGGAAAGGTCCCACATGTAGGGTTACCCTTGGAAAGATGAAAGATGAGACTGAAGAGCCCTGTCCCCCACCCCCCGTCTTCCACCTGTGTTGATGCAGACATAACAATTCAAAATTGGTACCTTAAATGTTTTCTCAAAATTGGCACATTACTATATGAACAAGGACCCGGAAGCTCGGTTCCAGGGTAGCTTTCTACACTGAAACTAATAATCCTCCACATCTACAAGAGCCTAAATATTTCATTTGTCCCTTAGCATTTGTCAGTACTTTATATATCATTTCATTGATTATTACAAAACATTATCTCATCATTTAATGTGTTACAATTTCCAGCCGAGTAGCCACACTGGCACGAATCCCAGGTTTCTCCCCTGCCAACACACTACGTTCAGACCCAGTCCTAACCCTTCATCATCCATTGGTTTGTATGACCAAGTTGCACCATTTTGACTCCACACACATGTAGTCCCATTGCTGCTCTTTTCCTCTAGGACACAGAGGTCCACGTGTCCCCTGTTATCAGGGGACCTGGCTCCAATTCACTATCTCAGGACTTTGGCTCACATGGCCAAGAGTCATCTTCTTAATCTGCCATGCACAGATGAGCTGATTCTCTGCTCCAGAACTCAGAAATAGGGTTGTTCATGTCACACTGTACTGAATTCCACTACTTCTACCAGAAACATCAATAATCCCACCTTCCATTGTGGTAAAGTATATATTTACACAGAAGAATGGACAGAGCCTGTGCTATACCCAGTAGTGCTCAGATAAACAGAAAACCCATGAGCCGGAGCATAAATGTGGGTTAAAATTCCAGTTGGACACTTGCACAGATGCACACTCCTTGCAGTTCATCGTTCCAAGTGGACACACCAGACTGCTTGCTCTATGCCCCAGGTACAGCCCCTGACCTGTACAGCCAGCTGCTTCTGCGTTACAGTACAGATTTACTATACACAAGTGTGGGATGGATTGCTGTAACCCTACCTCATGGAACTCAGGAGCCACACCTTCCCCACACCATCCTGGCACTTTCCTGTAGAAACCATGTCAAAAGGCCATGCAAATTTACATAGCACCAGGCAGGCTGAACTGCTATGACCACGTTGAGTAGTTGAGAGGTAAATGGCCAGATAGAATCCAAGGAGGAAGATTCTGACCTCTAAATTTAGGGCACTCACATTCACAGGGCTGATTCCCAGTCACTCATATGAGTGCCCAGGTCGATACCACCCTGTTCAGTCCTTGTGCTCAGCTTCAAGACTGTCTTGACTACCCTTTTCCCTTAACTTTCTATAGGACTTCTATAGAGATTATAGGTGCAGGCATCTAAGTGATTCTCAAGATGTTATATGTTCATATATTTCAACTGCACAAAACGACATCACCATTCGAGGGGCATTAAGGAATGGATAAAAAGTGATGTATTTTTATACAATGGAATACTTAGCCATAAAGGAGGAAACCTTGACACTTTTCTAGGTAATCTATGCAACCTAACACCAAACTCAGTGAAATCAGATACAAACTAGGCTCAGATGTGAGCTACTCCCATTAGTCATTCTATTCTACTACGAGCACCCTGAGAATCTGATAAAAGCCGTATGTGCCCCAAGGTGGCCCAGAGCTCACTGCCCCAACACATCAAGATTGAGCCCGACCTCCACCTTCTAACACTTCCATTGGCAATTTGAGACAGACTTAGGCATTACTTCATTGTCGTGTCTGAGTCCGTTTCTCTAGAGTCCAGCAATGTGGACACTAGCAGAGAAAACATCAGAAAGCAGGGGGGACATGAAGGCTCTGTCTACACAGTAGGCGGACCTGGGACACCAAGGTGGTCAGTGACACAAGGCTGCATGAGCAGGACCCAATTCCTAATAGACACCTGCAACGTGGACAGCAGAGGCCCACTGCTCTGAAATCCAATGGAAACCTGGGAACAAGGAGGGCCATTCTGCTTCTGCACAGCAGTCGCCCACCTCCAACCACCATAATGCCCCAGAAACACTATGTTGAAAGGCTTTGAACCATTTTTGCAAGCACAGTCTGAACACAGAGTCCTCTGCACTAAAGCGTGACCTGCCTACTCCCCTGGACATGCTAAATATCTAAACACGATGGAAGCCTTGTGCTCAGGGTTTACCAACAGCACCCTCACAGCAGGCTGAGGGGCAGAAGAACCAGCCCAGGCTGAGGGGCCATTCCCTACTCCAGGCGCACACTGCACTGTTGTCTGCCTCAGAGGCCGAGTGCATTTTCTTCTAAAAGGGTGTTCCTGGAGATGCATGGAAAGCATTGCAACAAAACCAGAGAAAGATTGAGACTGGGAAGGTGCCACACAGCACACCTTCTCTCTCTTCTGCAGATTGAACACTATCAGGTTAAAAGTTACAATACTAATTCAAATCTTAAAAATCCTCAGTCTAGAGCTTAAAGTAGACTTTACAACTATGGGGGAAGTTACAATACACCACTGAACTTTTCATCTAGTAATCTTCGAAGCAATCTTGATAAAAAAAAAAATCAGTAAATCACAATTAAAATCCCTTTTCTCCAATACTGCAAGCTCATTCCACAAGGGGCCTAATGAGATTTTCAGATGGAGCAACTCGAATTCAAAGCATCAAGGGGAACTACATGATATGAAGTCATTCACTGCTTCTGTTTGGTGGCACACAGGACTTCAAGGAGCCAGAAGGCCACAAAAGCCTCTCCTTGTGTGAGACGGAACCAAAGGCTTGCTAGCACCACATTCACTGTCTCTCTCCATCCACTGACAATTCTAAGGAATGGCATTTTCAGGATCCTGTTGAGGACCAACTAACTGCCCAGGCAATGGCAGGAGGAGCCACCCAACCAGCAGGAGAGCAGCTTTGCCTCCCTGTAGGTGCCAAGCTCACCCATGGGAGACACCAGGCCCAGAACTTGGGTCACTAGGCTCCTAACCTCAGCCTTCATCACAACTCCAACACAAAGATCCAAGCCTTACAATGAGATGGTCCAGGAAATGGGAATCTCAAAAGATGCTGGTGCCACAGTCACCACTTTGCGTTAAACAGCCTAGGAAGTCGCAAGACTACATCCCACACAACAAGGCCTCCTTGTGAAGCTACAAAGCAGAAAACTCCCCAAATCCAACCAAATATTCTCAGATGAGGATTTTTTTTTTGACAATAAATATCAGAGGTAAAATGGAGAACTAAGAGGGTCTAGAGGCAGCTTGGATGATGGTTCTAAATGCTATTCAGACGCAAGTATACATGACCAAAAAAGTCAGAGCTAAATATCTTTTGAATATCACAGCATCAGCACAAGGAGCTAACAACCCATCATCTAGGTTAGGCTTGGCCTAGGACAGTCATGGCAAACCTTTTGGAGCTGTCCATGTTAACAGCATGTTGTAGCACCCATGTCATGCATTTGCTACCACTGGCCTAGGAATGCAAGCAAGAGACCTGCACTAAGGACACACCACTTCTCCATCTGGTGCAAGGTCTAAATAGGGAAGGAACACATTGCAGGTCAGGGAGCACTCATAGGGTGTCAGCGTCTAATGAGAACATGGAACACAAGCAGCTCTGTCAACCACAAAAACTCTGCTCAAATCTAAATTAGTTCTACAGGGGAATTAAAAGATGTAGTTGCAGTAACCAAGGAGGACAGCACCACTCTTAGATTATATCTCCCTGGACACTAAGGTAAGGAGGTACACGCCATCAGGAGCACAAGGATACAAAAGACACTAGAAAATCATAAAGAGCTAGAAACGTAGAACCGGAGCGACCATTTCATTCCAGTGTGCAGCTGACCTGAAGTGTTTTCTGTTGTGTGACCTTCAAAATCTCACATTACAGATAGACCCAACCATAGGTCTTTAAAGAATACACATTCACTCCAAAGTGGATTAAAATTGTCTATTACTGGGGCCAGGGAGATGGATCAGTGGAATAAGTGCTTCCCTGGCAAGCGCAAGGGCCTGAGTTCAATCCTCGGTTCAAAAAAAAAAAAGTCTATTAAAGCTCTGAATCAATGGGTTCCAACATTTCTAATAAGAAATGAAGAGGCTGAATGGATACAGAATTTTAAACATGTCTTCCTAGGAGAGAGAAAAGCTGCCAATGCCCAAGGATGGGTTCAGGAAATGTAGCTATGCCCTCCCATAAGTTCATGGCCCAGTCTTCTGCAAAAAACCCCACTGCTTCTGGCACAACTAAGAACCACAAGCATTTTCCCTGTAGCCCTCATTCCACTGCTGTCACTCAATGTCTGAAACGTCTACATTTCACAAACATTTCAAGTTGCTACCTGGTTGCAAGACATACCCTTCAAGATGATGCAGATGGCCCAGAAAGATAGCTAAGCAGTCTGAATTGCCTGCTTAACAAGCTTAGGCAAGAACAGGTTCAATCCCTGGCACCGCTTGCCATGGCAGGCCCACCCCCAGGGCAAGCAGAGCTGACCACACACAAAGAAAGAAAAAAAAATGATCCTGACTCCACTCAAAGGAGCTATAATCAGGTAAGACATCATAGTCAGAGGCCCCACTGTAAGTGTCACGCGGCTGGTAGAATCGTTTCATGGAAAACGAGATACATTGATAAATATGACAAAATCATTTCAGACCCAAAGCACTGATCCAGTGCACTACAATCACAATGCCTTCAACTCCTTAGGATCCAAACTGCCAGACTCAATTCGCATATTCTGTGAGTTACAGTCAGAAATCAGCATTTCAGATGCACAGTGGTGTACTGTGAAGATGCACTGGATCTCTGGATTACATCTCAATGAAAGTTGCTCCAGGTCGTGCTTTCATAAGCCAGAAGTCAAGGAGAACCAGTCCGATGACTGCATTGCATTTTGACACATTAATCATCTTGAACAGAACCATAACTCGCATTCATAAGCTAACATGCATTTGGGGGAGTTCAAGGAAGAGCCAAGGCAATGCCACATCATACTTGATGAAGAGCTATTTCTACAATTTTGAGATGAGCAAGTGGTTGTAGAATCCTGTCTGCTCCATGTCTCCGACTGTCACTTGCTCTTGTAAGAAGACGAGGCCAATGTTGCCTGATAGACACGATCTTCAGCCTGAGACAGGCGTCTCTCTAGGAAAGGCACCCTAGAGATAGGCATCCAAAAGATTAGGAGAGGCCTCTGGTTTCAAAGTTCCTGCATTCACTCCTTCATTTCTTGGTATGTGCTCAAATACTACCCTTTGAGTGAGGACCCTCAGTATTGAGGATCAAGTATGTGGCAATGTGGGGTGAAGTCCAGATTATCCTAAGCAACAGTTTGTCCTAGTCAACATCCTGTGTCCAGCTGAGCCTGAATAACACACTTCACACACAGACCCCGGGTCACTAGCTGACTCCTCCACAAGAATTTCTCTAGAGCAGCTCAGTAGAAGTGACACACAGCACATTAACATCATCTTAATATCTGTCTCCATAAAAGAAAAAGATGCTCAAGAGTGGACAAAAAGTATTCAAATTGTGCATCTGAGAAAATTGATCACATGCTTGTAACAATCCAGGACTTGTGTGTATTAAAGTAAGTACTGAGTTTTCATGCCACTAAACTTTCTTCTGACAATGCTATCCCTTCACAGCTACTCCGTAGACTTAGTACCTCTCCCTGAAGTCCAAGTGGCCTGCTTGGGCAGCGGCATGATCTCCCTAACTGCAGGGCACCAATCCACACAGCTATCACTGAAAATCTAGAGGACCCAACATGGGCAGGACCAGAGTGTGCTCACCAGCACTATACCAGCTCTAACCCAGGACAATGGCCCTACAAGGGACCAGGCTCCCAAGCTGAGATGCCATGCAGAAACTGCTTTCAATTTTCCTCATGCAGTCAGCAATATGGACTGCATTTAGACATTAATGATCTAAATAGAAACAAGGATGGGCCCAAGAGTCTCTGCCTAGTGTCACCAACCAGCCAATCTAGTGCACCATGAGACTCCATTACCCAGAGCTGAAATGGAGGAGCATGGGGGGGGGGGGGTGGAAACCTTAGACAGTGTCACGTGTGACTGACTCACAACTTCACAGGTGCAATATAGCACAAAGAAACTTCAGGGAAGAAAACTTCCTAAGCAGTAACTGCCTCCAGGACAGTGACCAATGGGTAGCTGTCCACAAGTGAGTACCGATACCCGAGATGGAATTCATCCACCACAAGGAATAACTGATCTCTTCCCATGGTAATGGCTTGCTCTGCTTCCTGGAGTTCAAGCCCAGGGTCAGTACACTCTTGAATTGCTCACAATTATCTCAAGTTTACTTAGGTTTTCAAAGTTGGGAATGCTCGCTGTGGTTTGATAATGTCCCCAACTATGTGATAAAATCGCATCTGCTTTGTGAGCTCCTAAGGGGGTAGCAGCAGTCTTGTTATGGGGTTTAGAAATGCAGACTTGAGGAAGTGATCAGGATTAGAGAAATTAGCAGAGCTCCCACGATTCAACCCTATGGCTTTATATGCGAGAAGTCAGCCATACAGACAGGAACTCACTTTCTCTTGCCATGGGTGCCCTGTGAAGCCTCGGGTTTCTCCTAAGGTGGTGACAATTGCCCAGTAGAGAATTGGACTTGCAAAGTAGCAAGCCAACTAAGGTTTTCACTGTAACTCATCCAGTCACTGGCACTGCATTACTGACAACAGAAAGCAGACTAATGCAGACTATTTCAGTGCTTTATAATCAAATACTCAACAGAATCAAGAACCAATGGTACTTTAGGTTACATTGATGAAAAAGTAGACACATCTCCTGTTCAGTGTTAAATTTGATGGACTGAGGTCAGGATAAACACTCAATATATTACACTAAAGCAATGAAGCACTGGCATAAGAGCACACATAGAGTTCAATTATTTCAATAGCACTGCACTCTGAAGGAGAAAGAAATTTGGAAGAAAAGTGAGCCGCATCTTTTCATGCTATTCCCTTGCATGTAATAGCACTGGTGACACCAAGTCTACTAGTCCACAGCTGACCTGAATGCAGCACAAGGACTCTCCCCAAAGGATACAGGCTCAGCATGGTTCCAGCCAGAGGAGCCACGACAGTACTGAAAGTCTTGTGCTCAGAAATGGACTCGAGTTCCTTAGTACACACAAGGTTGATGGGTAGAATCATGGTCTCAGAGTTGAGACCTTTCTTCCACCTACCACCAAATAGCACCATCAAGGCTCTGTTGGAAGCAATCTTTCTACTTACAGCTTATTTCACCACAAATTGTGAGATGCATGTGGGAACATCAGCCAACATATACTTGCCAACCCTCATCATTTAGAACAGATCGAAGAAGCTAAGCCCTGAGAGCTCAGTGCATGCAAGCTCTGAAAAGTGGGAGAAAAATCAAGCTGAACAACACCCACATCCAACAGTGTCCATATAGTTGATATCCTATGGCATTTGCAGAGGTCAAAATGGCAAAATACAATTAGACACTTGCAAACCTAGCTAAGGAGAACTTTTGCTTTGACTCCTAAAAAGTAAGGGCCATGGGCAGCCAGCTGAACAGATGGCCTTTGCCCTTGCCACTGGAGTCCAGCAGAACCAGGATCACACAGAGCCCTAACCACCACTGTGGACGATGGGAGCCTTGGCACAGTGTGTGAGCCTGGTGGTTCAACCCAATCCTGCTCGTGCATTGGGCACTGCAGGAAGCAGACAACAGCTTAAAACCCATCTCCCTTCTTGAAGGTCCCCTTGGAGGATATTGTGGAAAGTCAGAGATTTTCTCCCCGAATTCACTTGAATCAAAAGAGGTTGAAATGTCAAGGACACTATCAAAGCCTGTCAGTCTACAGAAATAAATGCTTCATTTTCAACCACTTTTAAGTTTCAAACTGAGGAATGCAGCTTTATATCTCCAGCCACAGTTAAGATTGTGCTACTACAAATTGTATTAAACCACAGTGCTCTGCCCCATAGTGAATTTCAGCAGTGAACTTGTTTTTTTTTGGGGGGGGGGCAGGACTGGGGATTGAACTCAGGCCCCTGCACTTGGCAAGGGAAGTGCTTATTCCACTGGGCCATCTCCCTGGCCTCAGCAGTGAACTTGAACACTTGGTCTGGTTCTCAGGAGGGGAAGAGATGGCTGGTGTTCCCCACACTATTTCCCCACATTTTTGCTTCATTTTCATAACAGAGGAAAAGCATGCCTCCCCCTAAGCTTTGGTCAGAGCGGTAAGGTTTTGATTCAAGGGAAAAATTGCAGTATAACAATTCCCATGGGAACCCAAGGGAATAGATAAGGCACTCTTCCCCTGTCTGGGAATCCTAGAGCCACCTCCCTACATGACATGTAGTAAGCACCCCCTCCCATTCCTTCCTAAGGCAGATGTCTCAAGACTGCACATACACTGGGCAGGGGAAGATAAGTAATCTATAGTAACAAATAGCCATGCCTGGAGAAGTCTTTAAACTAGAGGCGCTGCTCTCCCCTGAGAGGTAGCTCAGGACCTGGGAACAGCAAGATACTGTGGCTCTTCCATGGGATCAGACTGTACAACTAGACACCTTCAATAAGGATGTGTAGCAACAAGAAGGTTCAAAGAACACAGCTCTGCCTTGCCTCTGCAATTGTTACAAAAGGTTGTTAGCTTCTATCATTAAAAACCACCATCAAAGGGAAGGGAAGCCATAGAATTTTAAAAGGCACCATCCTATAAGGTCAACCATAACACCCACTTAGACTCATGGTAGCAAGTGGTCACATGGCAAGGGTTGTCATTATGCAAGAGGACTCAGGAAGAACTAGTATTAGCTCAAGTCTTAGATATCTCAGCTCCGCTTCAACCCATCCTCGAGTCAGCTACCTCTGGACTTCTTTCTCAGGCAGTAGAATCTAAATGAGTTAAGAAGTAGGTAGACCAGAAATTCAAACAAGATCCATTTCCATCCCCATTTTTCCTGGCGACATTTCCTGATTTTGCAAAACATTAATGGATGTTACTATTACTCAGCCATACTGGATGAAATCATGGATGTCTATAAAAGTTTCCTTCTACTACTGATTTTAAGGTAAGGACAATTCTTCCTTTCCACTTGTGTGGAGGAAGAGTGCATCTGTGTGAGGGGAAAACAGTCAATTCTGCTTTCTTCTGGGAATTCTTTCTCCTCTTTGCAATAATATGCACGCAATTTTGCCAGTAGGGGCATATATGGTCATTAAAATATGCCATCTCTTACAGAAAAAAGTCTAAGGCATTATCACTTAATAGCCACCAGTCTGAACTATATGCTTTAGGTATTTTTCTGTTTAGGGAAAATTTTCAGAAGAGATCAGGTTCTTCACTAGCAATAACCTCTAATTACATATGTAAGATCAAGATGGAAGCTTTGATGGAGCAATCAATGGAGAGACAAAACAAGTCCCACTGAAGAACCACGCTTTGAAAACATGGCCTGCAGAAAGTCACCACACCTTTATTATTTGGGGCAGAAACACTGTTTTAATCCAAACATGGATGAAATGCCTCTCAAATGGGTCATATTGCATTTATTTCTTCACAAAAACAGATTGCAGTCAACAGGGCGATGCTCCCCACAGAGCCTTTTCATGGAATAACACGTCACCCTATGGTGCACCAACAGCTGATCAACTTGGCACACCCAGCTGAAGCAAACCAGTGCAGTGCTGGGTGTGGATGACCCACCTGAGGATTGATGTCAACAAAATAAAAAGAACTGGCAAAGAGTTGTTAGGGAGCTATTCATTCTCATGGGCCGCTTGCTTTCTTGAGGAACTTGTCATGCTCACTTCCCTGATGATCTGATGCCCTCAACAGGGAAGGAGCTGGGAACCTTACTGTTGCCGATAATGGACACGGTTCACTTGAGAGCTCTGGTCCTCATTTTGAGCATCACTTCCTGGATGTGGATGGGGAAGAAGATACTGCACTGCTCAGACTTCTGGAGAAGCTTGTCATGCTGGCCTTCCTGACAGGAAGTCAGATGTTCTAATCAGAGGAGCTTGAGAACTGTGGGCCTTCCCAGTGCAGATCCATGGAACGGTCTTACATGAGACATGGCCCTGGGTGCCTGGTCTCCAGTGGGACACAAGGAATTATTGTTATGTGCTATAGGTCTTCACGTGGCCTCATGCAGAATATTGCCATGGGACCCAAACCTTAGCCTGAAATACTTTGGTCTTTAGCATGGATACAGATTTCCTGTACCCTTTTACCTAACACTGAGCAACGAATAAAGCAGACCCACATATGTAAATATAATGTCTCCCTTGTATAAGAACTCAAAAGAAATAATAGAATGACTATAAAATAGTCTTATAGTGTGGTATACTTTTCTCCCTTGCAATCTCTGACTACAGCACCGCTGATCTGTGAGAATATCTGATATTCCTTTGCCATACCACATGAGTGGCCTTTGGAGGATGGATTTTACTCTAATTAGCCTCACAATTGGACAGTTTCAACTGTCAGCTCCATGCTGCATGTCAAGTTCCTCCTCTACTGTGTCCTAGCTCCATCCTGTCCCTTATACAATAATGGGTTACAAGAACAATGCTTGATGTGTCTCTCCAACATTCTGTACTCCTTTCTGCAGAGCTGTGTAAATGACAAAGATGAGGAACCTAGTGCCTCACTCAAAAGAGTTAGTCAACCACCCCAGAGGAGACTGGACATATTCAGGATGTTTTGGCTATAAATGGGATAAACCATTCCACCTAATAGGCCTTCTACACGAAGCCAAACATCTAGAGAACTATTCCTCCCTCCACTTATTAACCATTCCAGGAAGTATTATATATAACACATAGGGTTCCTCAAATATAATTAGGACATTAAAAATACTTGGGGAAACCCAAGCCTATTCCAGAAACCATTTACTTACCTTAATTTATATATACTCACTAACAACCCTCTCCCCTTAAAGATCATGCAATGTATTAATTATTGAAACTATGCTAGTAATCGGTTTTGAAACTGTCTCTTTCTCAATAAAATTATTTTTAAAAAAAGAAATAAGCTTATAGGAAGGGCAGAGGCTGCATGGGGGCCTCTTATTTACAACTATATATGAATTCATAGTTATCTTAATGAAATCTTTTTTATATAGTTGGTACAGAGTCTGACTATGCAGCTTGGATTCGTAGTGATCCTCCTGTAAAAACAACAACAAAAAAGGATCATACTCTGGTCTTGGAGCTAGCATGAAACTCTGGGGAGGGTTGAAAATTAGTTATGAGGATAGAGAAGGACCTCTTGACCTTCCCAGTGGATACAAGTAACGAACAGCAAGCTGTCCCACCTTGGCAATGTGCCAGTATGCAGTTTCCAGAGAAGGAGAGAAATACTTGTGGTTGACTTTGCAAAAAATGATAGCAGAAAATTGATCAAATTGCTTTCTGAGGTTGAATAAAAGTGAGGTGAACCCAAATCTCAGGGCTCTTTGTCCCCTAGAGGCAAGAGCCTAGTTGTCGCTCTTTCAAAATCATCTACGTCTTGTCTTTAATCTCCATTCACCCTTCCAGTTTGCCATTCCAGGCAGGCCGATTCTCCAGAAGTTCTACCTGAACAGGGACAAGACCTAGGAAGGTCCTAAGCAGAAGTACTGAGTCCACATCAAGGAGCTCCGCAGCAGAGATGAGCCAATCCAGCAAAGTGCACATGAACACTTTCTGAGCCAGGGGTATGGGTCAGAGTTTCTCATCTGAAGTACAGTATGTCCATTCTCTAAAAATGTGGAGTCAGTCTGGCACTCCAGTCCCCACTTGCTATTTCCTGTTACATGACATTATCAAACATTACCCTTGTAGTTCACAGACTGGAACTTCAGACATAGAAAAGTAGGGAACATTGAAAGCGTTAAGTGGGTTGGTTGTAGCCCTTGAAACTTTCTCTGCATGCAGCTCAGGCCATGCAGTTCTTTGTGCTTTCACCACAGGGAAACATCGATGTGTAGGGCACCCTTGGAAAGAGGTGAAATGAGGCTGAAGAGCCTTGTGTCCCTGTCCCTTCTGCGTTGATGCAGACATAGCAATTCAAACATTGGTACCCTAAATGATTTCTAAAAGCTGGCTTATTACTATATGAACAGGGACCTGGAGGCTCAGTTCCAGGGTGGCTTTCTATACAGAAACTCTAATAATCCTTGACATCTACAACAGCTTAAATATTTCACTTGTATCTTAGCATTTGTCAATACTTTATATCATTTCATCGCTTATCAACAACTGTCATGTTTTCCTGTTACAAGTTTCAGCCCTGAGCAGCAGCAATGGCCTGCGTGCTACCAGGTTTTACCCCTGCCAACACACTATGTTCAGACCTAGTTCCCACACTGCATCATCCATTCATTTGCACAACAAAGGCCAATGGAATTTACACCCACGTGGGCAGGGTGAACTGCTGCAATCCTGGCAAATAGTTCAGAGGTACGCGACCAGGCTGAAGCCAGGGATGAGCTATTTGTGACCTCTACTTTTAGGGCACTCAGACTCAGCACTGATACTCAGCCAGCTGTGTGCGCACCTAGGTCTACACCAAGCCCTTCATGCGTGCACACCCCAGACTGTCCTGACCACTGCACTGCCTTGACTTTGTAGGATGGCTCCTCCATTGTTCCAGGTACAGGCACATGTGACCCTCAAGATGTCCTTTCTACAGTTGAAATATATGAGCATGCAACATCACATGTCAAGGAGGATTAAGGAATGCATAAAAAGAAATGTATTTTTTTACAATGGAATACTACTCAGCCATAAAGGAGGTAATCTTGAGACTTCTAGGGAATGGATGCAACCCAAGACCAAATTCATGAGTGAAATCAATCAGACACAAACTGGGCTCAGTCAAATGTGAGCTACTCCCATTGCTCATTCCATTACAAACAAACTGAGAACCTCATGAAAACCCCATATGCCCACAGGCGGCCCACAGCTCACTACCTCAACAGATCAAGATTTTGCCCAACCTCAACCTTCTAACAACTTAAATGGGCAATTTGGAAGAAACTTAGGCATCACTGCCATTTCTGAAGCCATTCCTCCAGAGGCAGGCAATGTGGGCACTGGGAGTGAAAAAGATCAGAGTAGAGGTAAATCGAGGCTATGTCTACACTAGTAGGTGGCAAACCTGGAGGACCAACAAGGTCAGTGACACAGGCTGCATAAACGGGAGCAGATTTATACATAGTGATGACACTGCAACGTGGACCGCAGAGGCTCACTGCTCTGAAATCCAATGGAAATTTGGAAACAAGGAGGCCCATGCTGCTTCCGCACCACAGTCACCCGCCTCCAACCGCCATAACTTCCCCAGCAGCAATCGTCTGCATTGACAGGCTCTGATCCACTTTTGTATGCACACACCAAACATGGAGTCCTCTGCACATAAGGGTCCTGCCTCCCCCCCCACCCTGGACATGCCAAGTATCTAAACATGATGGAAGCCTCGTGCTCAGGGCTTACCAACAGCACCCTGCCCCACAGCAGGCTGAGGAGCAGAAGAGCCAGCCCAGGCTAAGGGGCCATTCCCTCCTCCAGAAGCACATTGCACTGAGGTCTGCCACGCAGGGTGAGCAAGTTTTCTTCTAAAAGGTTGTTCCTGGAGATGTTTGGAAAGGGTTTCTCAGAAGAGTACACAACATGAACCAGACAAAGATTAAGACTGGGAAGATGCCATACAGAACACATTCTCTCCTGTGGACTGAATACTGCAAGGTTCAAAGTTACAATACAAATTGAATCCTCAAATCATCCTCAGTCTACAGCATAAATTGGACTTCACAACTATGGACAAAAACTTACAAAACTAAGCTTTGCAACTAGTCATTTTCAAAACAATCATGACCAAGAAAAAAAAAAATCAGTAAGTCACAAGTAAAACCCATTTTCTCCATCACCACAAGCTCATTCCACAAGGGCCAAACGCGATTTTCAGATGGAGCAACTTGAATCAAAGCATCAAGGGGAACTACGTGATACAAAGTCATTCATTGCTTCTGTTTGGTGGCACACAGGACTTCAAGGAGCCAGAAGGCCACAAGCCTCTCCTTGTGTAAGATGGAACCGAAGGCTTGCTAGCACCACATTCACTGTCTCTCTCTCTATTCACTGACAATTCTAAGGAATGGCACTTTCAGAGTTCTGCTGAGGACCAACTAACTGCCTGGGCAATGGCAGGAGGAGCCACCCAGCCAGCAGGAGAGCAGCTCTGCCTTCCTGTAGGCGCCAAGCTCACCCATGGGAGACACCAGGCCCAGAACTCTGATCACTGGGCTAACCTCAGCCCTCCTTAAAACTCAGGGACACAAAGCTCTAAGGCATGCAATGAGAAACCCCAGGAATGAGAATTTTGGAAAAGACACTGGTGCCCCAGTCAGCACTGTGCAATAAACAGCCTGGGAAGTTACACAAGATTACTGCACACACAACAAAGCCTCATTCTGAAGCTAGAAGGCAGAAAATTCCCTGGATCCTACCCAAGTAGTCTCAGATGGGAAGGATTTCTTTTAGAACAAAGCAAGAATGTCAGAGTCAACATGGAGGAAAAATAGGAGTGTCCAGAAGCAGCTTGGATGATAGTCCTAAACGCCATTCAGACAAACATGACCAAAACCCAGAGAAAACTAGCTTTGGAATATTATCACAGTATCAGCAGAAGGAGCTAACTTAGCCCATCACCTAGGGGAGGCTTGGCTTAGTACAGTCATGGCAAACCTTTTGGAGCTCTCAGCGTTAACAGGACATTTCAGCACCCACATCATGCATTCGCCAGCACTGTCCTAGCAACGCAAGCACAAGGCCTGCACTAAGGACACACCACTTCCCCATCTGCTATGAGGTCTAAATAGGGAAGGAACACATTAAAGATCAGGTGTAACTCATAGGAATGTCAGTGTCTAATGAGAATGTGGAACACAAGCAGCTCTGTCCTCAACCACCCAAGACAAGACAGCTCCCACTCCAAATTATTTCTATATGGGAATTAAAAGATGCAGCTGTAGTATCAAAGAGGGACAGCACCACTCTTAGATTATATCTCCCTAGACACTAAGATAAGAAGGTACATGCTATCAGGAGTGTAACAATACAGTGGCATTATAAAATCATAAAGATCTAGAAACGTAGAACCCAAGTGACCATTTCATTCCAGTGTGCAACTGACATGAAGCATTTTCTATTGCATGACTTTCAAAAAGTCACATTACACATAGACCCAAATATAGATTTGTGGGGATACACATTCACTCCAAAGTGGGATTAAAATTGTCTTCTATTACCAAAGCTCTGAAGCATTGGGTTCCAACCAACATTTCTGATAACAGAAATGAAGAGACTGAATGTGTTACAGAATTTTACATGTCTTCCCAGGAGAGAGAAAAGCCACTAGCTCCAGAGGATGCGTACAGGGAACAGAGCTATGCCCTCCTGTAAGTCCACAGCATGGCTCTTCTGAAAAAGGAACCACTGTTTCTGGCACAACTGAGAAACGGCACCTTGCCTGTTGCCCTCATTTGACTGCAAAATTCTGCCACCACTCTACATCTGAAGCATCTACATTTTACGAACATTTCAAGTGGCTGCCTGGCTGGAAGACATAGACCTTCAAATTAACATAGTTGTGCCAGCAAGATAGCTCAGTGGTCTAAAGCACCTGTTTAGCAAGGTTAGGCAAGCACAGGGACCACAGTTCAACCCTTGAAACCACTTGCCATGCCAGACCCACACACAGGATGGGCAGAACTGGCAAAAAAAAAAAAA
>NDGM011045076.1:2200-12246 GCA_002564305.1 Octomys mimax | reverse complement strand
TAGGGAACTGGCTGGTTTACTCTTATTCCTTTTAGTTTTCTAAGACTGGAAGTACAGAATGGGCATCATTTGCCAGGTACATAGGTCAGAGAAGTTGAGGAGGCATCTGCAGAGACAGAAAAATAGTACCATGCCAAAATGAGAAGAGGAAAAGGGAGCACACAGCTTTCATCTCATTCCTGATATGCTGTTATATTTGTATCCCATGTAACTTTTTTTTGTACCAGGGATCGAACTTGGGACCCTGCACTTGGCAGGCAGGCACTTATGCTACTGAGCTATCTCCCCAGCCCCTTGTGTAACTTCAATAACCTTTCCTTCTCAAGTTAAGCAAATGAAGATTCTTGTTGTCATTTGCAACAAGAGGGTTGCTGCTTGCTTCCTGTCAGCTGTGCATATTTTCTTTGCCATCCTCTGACAGCTTGACTCTACCTCCAGGCCCCTGCTGTCTGCTCCAGTCCTGGGGCTGAGCCCTGCAGTCCTAAGTCTAAGGGAGGATGACCTGGTATTTCCTGTGCAGCTTGGCCTTGCCAGCAGAGGCTCTCCTGTCTCCAGGATCACCATGGTTCCCATGCTTCAAAATGCCATGCTCTCTAGCAGCAAAGTGCTCCTGGAATCTTTCCCAGGTGGCACAGAAGGCCATCTTGTCGCAGGTCACTTCCCAGATCCATCATCTTGGTGAATCATTAGTAGTCCTGACTGGCAAGCAGACTGCTCCTGGCTACAAAGCCTCTCATGGCCTGGGAAGGTAAGTGACAGCAGTTTCATGGCAAACCTTTCAATAGAAGCAGCTGGACTGTGGGGGCAAATTACTCAATAGAGAAATAAATCACAGACCCTAAAGAAAAGGAAGACAAGTGGCAGCACAGCAGCTTGGCTCAGCAGTACAAACCACTCACTTCAAGTCCTTGAATTTTACAGACGAGGAAGAGAACCAGTACTGATTAAGAGGTTGTGGTCTTATGGGATCGTGAATCCCTTACGAATGTTGTCTCCTAGGTGCAGTCCTCAGTGAACAGGTAAGGAGCTTGGGATTCCAAGTGGTCATGGATTTTGCTGAAGTGGTGGCGATGGAGCAATTGCTGAGACCAGCTCACTCCAGAACTTGAACTCCAGGCAATAGTGAGTTGGTGATGTCACCCATGCCGAGCCTGGACTCCAGATCAGTACCTTTCACATCTCACCCCACTGGCCCCATCATGGTGCAGCTCGTAGGGCTACAGCAGCACTGACCATCAGTCACTTGACCAGAGCCAGGGCAGGCAGCCTGAGGCCCACAGCGGAGGGAGAATAGATCAGGAGTCTTGGATTTTCCAAAGAGCTTTGCCTCTATCACAGATGGTGAGCAAGTGTTTGAATACAAGCTCAGCATCATCAAGTTCTAGTAAGTGTTAAGAGTCCTAGGAGATGCAGGGCCAGAGAAGTGGGTTTAGAGGATGAGAAGGAGCCCAGATTTCACATGCTGTTGTCTCCTTAACTAGCCATTTATGGGACAACTAACTATTCCTTTAGCATTTCAGTGACACTGTGGAACTACAGGAGGAACCTGCACCCGAGAGTGTTGAGTGACTGAGCTCTGAATTTTTGAGACAGCCGCTGGGGCCTCAAGCACCAATGATTCTTCCATCATGGCCTTTGCCCTCAGATATAAACTCTGGGCACAGGAATCTTTCCATCTAAATGCCTAAGCAGAAGTGATCATCCAATATGTACAAGGATAAGAGAAGAGGTGATTTGGAGTTGATGACGGAAGAGGCAGTTGTGTGCCTAGGCAGCACAGGTGTGCCCTTTGGTGCTCCAGAGAGACTGTTGGCTTAACTCCCCATACACATTTGCAGGATGGGGAAGGGGCATTCCATAGAGCCAACCTTCAGTATAATGGGTGATGCTGCATATCTTGGCAGCACAAAGGGTGGAGCTGTATAGCTGACTTGTGTACCATGTGTGGAGAAGAGTTCTGCAGCTGTTCACTGTTGGCTGCAGTACACAGCCAAGTCAGGAAGCACTTGGATTAGAAATAACAATGCGCTGTTTTGTTTAAAAAGTATTAGATTGAGACAAATGTTTACCTTGTACACCATTTGGTGTCTGGCAATTGTCAAGGTGTTTGTTGAGTCCTGATACTTTGACAGCTCCTTAACAATTTTTCATGGACTTTAGAATCTTCACTGTGTTTCTTCTTTTCTAGTATTTGGGGATATTGACTCTAAGGCTCTAAGAATTTTCTCAAGAATGCCTCTAATATTTACAGGATGAAGGGTAAGTTTTAAAAGTGGTGGCCTACACACTTAATAGATCTAAATATTTAAAATTTTCAAAGAGAAGCTAACAAAACCTGCTAACTAAAAATATGTATCTCCCCTCTTAACAAGCATATTTTCACAACAACTTGGCAAGATAAGCTAGTAACTTCTCTTTTAGTATGAAAAAAACACCTGAGGGCATCAATAGAGGAAAGGTATACTCTGGCTCGCATTGGCAGAGGTTTTCATCTATGATTGGCTGATGGTGGTGCTCTTGGGCCTGTAGGACGCCAGAGCACTGAGGCCTGGAGATCATGATGGAGCAAAACTGTTCACCTCATGGTTTCTAGGAAATGAAGACAAAAATAGGAAGAGGCTAGGGTGCCAATATGTTCTCAAGAGCACGCTCCCAGTGACCTATCTGTGTTCAGTAGGTGCTGCATCCTGAAGGGTCCACCACTTTCTGAAAGCACTGCAGGCTGATGACCAAGACCCCACATGCAGCCTGTGGAATGCTTTTAAGATCTAGTCTATTCCTTTTGATTTGGAATCATCAGAGACTTCTTGGGTTTCATGGCTGGAACATGATGGCGCTAAGAGAGTTGACCCAGCCCTTCTGCCTGAGTGTTTACTTTTCTTTAAATGTCCAAGTCTGTTTTCAACCATGAATATTTTCACATTTGGATGCTCTATGTTCTACATCTAGCACCATCCACAATCCCACATACCGCCACTTTCAGGCCTCAGGACCCACCTACTAGAGACTGATCCATCCTTGGGAGGATGGATTTGAGAAAGTGGTTAGTGTTGGCCCTAGATGAAGCAAGTGACCATTTGGACAAAGATTGGGGGGTCCCCTAGATACCTGTGGAGAATCCCAAAAGGGAAGGAGGGTGAGGCTGGCCACGTGAACCTCCCATTGTAGAGGGTGGAGTATGACAGAGGGCAGTCCTAGTGGAGCTCTTTGAGGCACAGACTCCAGCATTGGAGTCCTCTTGCATGCTTCTGGAGATGGCACTATCATTTTAAACCCATGTATAATGAAGTTTAGATTTTTAAAAATTTTTGCATGAAATTCATGCTACCTAGAAACATTTTGGGCAGTATTTCTTTTCCTCTTCTGGGGTCTTATCTCAGAACTATGGTCCTTGCTGTGATCTCATGAATGAATGACCATTCCACTCAAGTTGCAGGCCGGTGATTCTTAAAGATGGCAGTGGCCCTTTAGAGGGTGCTTACCATGCATCTGGGATTATGCCAGATAATCTATATATTTATTTCACTGCCTGTGAGGTAAGTGTTATGATTTCTGCTGGAAGAAGCAATAGATTCAGAGCAGTGTGGTTTAACTTACTTCTTGGGCTACCAAATGTATAGATAGTAGAAGACATCTGACACCAAATCTTACACCCTTTCCTGATGCCTCCCACAGAGAAACAAATGCAATAGATTGCCCCTGCATCCCCCACCAAAAAAAGGCCCATTCCCTTATGCTAACTCTCCACTAGTTCCAGGGAGGAGTGTGCTAGTCTTAGGAGAAGACTGAGGGTATTTGACAGACCCAGCAGGGGAGGGACTAAAGCTGAATTCCTCCATTTAAAGTGTATTCTGTATGTATGCCAGTGTATTCTTTATTGTAACTGGGAAACCTAAAGATAAGGGAATCTATGTTTTCTTCCGGTCCTCTAGACTGCAGTCACAGATGTCTCCTGAGCAATCCCCCAGACTCCTGGGTTATAGTTAGAGGACAGGATTAGCTGTTTCATGGTTCACCTCAGTTTTGTAGCTGATGGACCCTGGGCAACAACAAATGGCCAGAATGATAAGAGGCAAGATAATCTGCCCAGGGCAGAGTTCGGTGAAGGGACATACAACAGCTTAGCTATTTCAACCAAACATGGAAATCTACCGAGTCAGAGTAAGCTTTTCAAGGGATCATCAGGATTAAGAACCTCTGTTTCGTTGGTTGCGGCCTGATGGCATCCACTGCTTAATCCACCTTCTACCAGGTTCCTTTCTCAGAGGTAATTCTTCAATCAATGCTTCCCACTCTCAACTATGCCTCAGTGTCTACTCTTGGGAAAGCCCCACTTCCCCCAGACTCTCATAATTCAGTATATGAGAAACCCCAGCATGAATGACTGAAATTGCCAGCCCAATAGAATAGAACACTGAGAAGACAGGGCTGGGTCAGTTTTCTCTTTTTACACCTAGAATAACATCTGGCACATATCGTTGGGCCTGCAGCCCAGTAAAGAATTGTTAAAAGAACAAATGAAATTCAGACAAATCTCTGCATTTGTTCACAGTCAGGATCAGCTGGGTTTGGAAGTTTTCTGTGTTTATCACCTCCTCCTTTGGGTATATTGACATCCAGTCTCCTCCTTCCTTTCTTTCTCTTGGTCCCTGAGAATTCATAGCAGCCACAGTGTTCCATACTCAGAAACCCCTCATAGAGTTCCCTCCAAGGCACCCATCTCTTTCTCAGCTTCTCTGCTTTTTCAGCAAGCCAGACGCAAGCGATGGTCTCCAACCATCAGGTGTGAATGCTGACCTTCGTTGACCTCTGCTTTCATCATATCCCTGAGGAGAGGATGTTTGCAGAGAGCACTGAGGAGCACAGGTCTAACAAGGTGCTTTCAGAATTTTTTTTAATATCAGCTAGTTACCAGCCACCCTAGTCCTTCATATATTTGACTACTCTAGGAAGGAGAATAGTATAATATTGTCCTTTTGTGTTTGATTGGTTTCACTTAGCGTAGTGTCTTCAAGGTTCATCTGCTGTTCACCATGTTTCACAATTTCTAGTTTAAAAGGTTGAGTAACATTACATTCATTGTGGAGTGTTTGGAGTTGGTTTCTACCCTTTGGAATTTGTGAACAATGCTATGAACATTCCTGCAGTGCTTGACAATGGTTCTGACAAAAGTGGACGTAGGCAGATTTGTCAATGTGCAGAGTCACAGAACGTGCCTACACACACAGAGATGGTGAAGGTCTATCACTCAGTGTGGCCTTGGAATACAGTCAAGAGATCGATGTAGGAGGCTGCTGCCAGCATAACACAGCATAGAGTTCCACAGTCAATTAAAAAATAGATGTAAAGGCTATACTCTAAAGTAGTGATTATATAATAATACAGTTATTATCTAAAACAATAATATAATCTTTCCTTATCATTATGAGGCATTATGTACCAGACATAATTCTATATGCTGTATTTTACAACATAAGACTGTAGAGGTGGGTTGTTTACACCAGCACCACCACAAAAATGTGAGCAGTGTATTGTGCTATGATCCTCTAAGGCCTAGGATGCCACAAGTGATGCAAGTTTTCAGCCCCAGGAAGTCTTTGGGACCACTCTTGGACGTAAGGTATGTTGCGGATCATCCATCTTGATGTGGTTCATGAATGGAACCGAGTCCCTGCTCTCCATGCTCCTGAATTAAGCGTGGAACTGCTGAGTCATTTGATGATGTGTTTAACTTTCTGAGGAGCCACCAGACTGTTTCCATAGTACCAACAAGGATTCTAGCACACCCACTCTCAGACTTGGAATGCTTGTTAGCACAGGGAAGGCTCTGAGAGGTCCTGAGACCAAGACTTTGTCCCACTCTGATCCCTCATTCCTCAAACTAACTTAATGGTGACCCCTTTGGGAAAATATCATTCCCTGCTAGGCTGGGAACAGGGCTCTGAACTTAGCAGGTTTGCATGGGAAGGGCTTTGATTATGGAGGCAGCATTCGAAGTACAGACATGAGCCCAGCTCTGTCCATTCCTTGAAGTTGTTGGGTGACTTGTTGTCTCGGTGGTTTTGCACATGCTCCATTTTTCTCTGCTCTATGTATCCTTCCTCTGCTTCTTGGCTTTTCAAAGTTTATTCCTAGAACTAGCTCAGCTCTGCTCTCGGGCAACAGGACTCTGCCATTCTATCTGCCCAGGCAGAAGCTGGACGCTCTTTTTTTGCAGAGTAGATGTGTTTTCTTACAGCTAGTTGCCTGCTGAATAATTTGCCTTTATTATATTAAAGGTGGCCAACTTTAACTTGCTTAAAAAATGACCTGAGTAACTTACTGAAAATATAGATGCCTTTATCTCACTAAAAATACTAACTTAGTAGCTCTATGGTGTATGTTTAATAGTTCTAGAAAGTGCCTTAAAAAGCTCCAGCAATATTCTCAAGCAGATTCTTGGAATTCCCTTTAGTTCTGTGAAAATGGCACAACTCAACTATGTTTATTTGACATATAATATACATAAACACTGGATGAGTGAATAAATACACTAATCAATTAATGAATGAGCCAAGGTTTCCTCCTCTATAAATGATGACCTTGGACTGGACATTCTCTCAGCTTTTCCTTGACTTCTTAAAATTTGATTTTTTTTTTTAACCAATACTAGGCTCTCCACAGCTTTAATATTAGAACTGCACACATTACACAAACTCAAGCATAGGAAGCCCCCAGAAAGATCTGCTGAAAAAGATTTAGGTCAAGTTAATATTTGGCAAAAGGCTTGGGACTCATGAATAACCCTATTTGTGAAATTACCAACCACATCATAGGGTAGGGGCACAGAGGTATTGCTTGTGCCCATGTCCACTCTCCTGAAAATATGAGGAGCCAAACAGGCAGCACTGTCGGGGCTGACAAGCCTGGAAGTTTGGGAACCAGGGACTTATCATTAGGGAAAGCCAGGAAGACGAGGTGTCGAGGTGTCCAGGAGGGCAGCAGACAGAGCTGCCAGGGCCCGACTCTGCTAAAACCACATCTCAGGGGACAAAACCCAGGTCTTCACTCATGCTGAGCACAGGCTCCAATGCTGAGCAGTGTCCCCAGAACTTCACAGTGTCTTTGACTCTTTCCCTGCAGGTCATGAGAGGCAGCTTCAGCTTCTCGGAAGAGCTGTGGCCCGAGAGAAATGAAGTCTCCTATTACTTATAACCCCTTAGCATTTCAGAAGAAAAAGGCTCACTGTGGCTGCCAAGATCCAGCAAATATTTAGTTAGCTTGGAAAGAATGGATGCTCGTTTTCCAATTCTCACAGATTTCTCTATACCCGGTTCCTTTTATTAAAAACATTAAATCCAGAGATAAAGTCGAATGGCACTCCAAGCTCTAAGCATTCATCTGTATCCCAGGGAACAGAACCAGGATCTGAACAAAGAGAAGTTGAATCAATAGAACTCATGAAAGTCCTCTAGGAAAGGACCCAGAGAGGCAGAAGAACAGTCCAGGGGCTCTGATCTACAGTTTTCTTGGAGTAGATATTTACGGGAAGGGTTAGTGAATGTTCACTCAATTGGCAAGTGTCAGCAAACCGGCCCAGGGGCCCAATCCTGCCTGACTGCTTGTTGGTTTTGTATAGACTGAATTATGAATATTTTGTTACCTTGCTAAATAAGGGAACTTTTTTAAAGAAACTATTTTATGCCATCTGAAAATTAGATGAATTACAGATTTGCATCTATAAACAGTTTTACTGGAACACAGCACACCCACTCGTTTGCATTTTGTCTATGGTTGCTTTTGAGCTATGCAGGTGGCACCTTTGAGTAGCTGAGACAGAGACCAGGTAGCCTTCAAAGCCTAAAACATGCACCATCTGGCTCTTTGCAGAAGTCTGTGTGCCTCAGAGTAGGGGACAGAAGCTCTGGCTCGGTTACTTGAACTCAACACTATAAAATATACACAGTTAAATAATTATAAGGCAAACACCTGTATAACACTTGGATCAAGAAATAAAACACTGTCCTCCGCAGCCGAGGACACCTCTGTATGTCCTTCCTCCCTCACCAAAGCCAGGCCTTTGCGATAGCATGTCTTGATTGTTGTCTATACTTTTATTTATTCCTTTGGGGGGTTGGTACCAGGGATCGAACTTAGAACCTTGTGCTTGTTGGGCAAGCACTTATTCCACTAAGCTATCTCCCCAGCCCAGTTCTCTATACTTTTACCACTTATTCCATGGTTGCTTGTTTCTGAAGTTATGCATTAATCAGATAACACTGCATTCCCGTCTTGGTGTCTGTTTCTTTCTTGGCCTAGTTTGTTGGGCTCAATTCTGAGTTATGGTGTGTGGTTGCAGTTCTGTCATTGCTATTCTGTAAGTCACTCATGATGTCACCTTGGCAAGGCTCATCGATTTGTTTTACCATTGGACAGTGGAGTCGTTTCTAGCTTGGGGCAAATGTTGAGTGACAGTGCTGGGGCCATCTGAGCCATGGTTGATTTCAGTGTATCTCAAGAGGGATGTGTTTGTGGGATATAGGAAATGTATACCTTCAACTCTCGATGTCAAACTGCTCTCCAGAGAGGCTGGACCGACTCACACTGCGGCCCACTCTAGGAAGCTGGGGCGCCCTCTGAAGTTTTGTCAAGTGGTGCTGTTTCTACCTCTGTATCAGGAACCAGTGTCTCTCTGCTCTGTGAACCTGCTGCCTGGCAAACACACAGGGGCCGCAGTTTCTTCAGCTTTGCACCGTCCTTTTAAATTATTCTCACATCTTACATAATAGGAAAAACCAAAGTTTCTAATATGAACAGGGTAGGCACCCGGGAGCTGAGACCATCCTGGCCCCCTCCCCACAAATGGGTACAGAGGAAGTTGGCTCAGCATGGCCAGAAGGTCGGGTGGGGACACCAGTGAAACGGTAACTGCCCTTTTCTCTTCCTCCAGGGAATGAGAGGACTAGAAAGGTCAGGGAATCCACCCCCTGGGAAGCTGAGGCTTGTGTCTTTCTCAGGAGGATTTGAGGAAAATGGGTGCTGGAAAAGCTCCCCCCTTGCACTGCCAGCCGGCAGATACCCAGCCCCAGCACCTGGGGCACCGAGCACCACGGGGATTTCTAAAGCATGATGTAGCACTATACTGAAAAGGCACAAATAAACCCCAAACTCCAGCACACATTTATCCAGTTTGTGAAGCGGATTAATAGAATAACCAATAAAACATGTATAAAAGCTTTAATTAAATCTGATGAAATAAAGCTTCATGTTTTATTTATGGACACTCCCAACATGTAAAGGATTCAGGGAGACATTCATTTTTACTGCCATTTCGTCCTCATATCTATAATTAAATCCAGGCTGCAGCTCTGGCCCAAAGCAGTGAGGCATTTTAAAGCTGGCCTCGGACCCCTCCCCCATCTGCTTTTAATTATAATTACCATCCCGAATACATAGGAGGCTGATGGCAAAACAAAACAAAATAATCAAACAAACAAACAAACAATGGTTGCTGCCATTGTGTCTTAGAGCGACTTGCCGACAGAGGATTTCAGGCAGGAGGGCGTATCCTGTAGTTCCAGTTTTATTCTGTACCAAGTGCACAATCCCTTCATTTTACTTTGACATAAAAAAAGAACTTCAAGAAACAAGACAAAATAACTTATGATTATATGAAACATAACTGTGACAAATCACAAAACTATACATATTAATAGAAAAAAGTGTACCTAATTCTTTAAAAGATTTATGACAATAAGCACCAGATGTGCCTCTAGAGTAAAATGGGCCCCGTATCCAGCATGATATATGCAGTTCATTTCTCTACGTGAGTGTATATAAGCATGTACAAAAGCCTGTGTGATTTATGGAAAACAGATTTCCACCCCCCAAAATGCTTTATGTCAGCAACATTACACAGGATGCTTTGCTGTCTGTACAAAATAAATCTCTTTTTTACACTCACCATTTCTCCATTGAGTTTGGTTTTTCTTTCTTTTTTTCCTTTACCCCTCTCAAAAAGAAAAAAAAAAAAAATATATATATATATATATATATATATATATATA